>VZSV01000013.1:6176272-6204047 GCA_013398735.1 Nothocercus julius
TTTTTTTTTAATACTCCATATACTTAAAATGATAAATTCTGGAAGAAGGAATGACTGAATTTTGATACACATACATCACCTAATACTAATGTACTGTTTCCTAGAAAATGTGGAGGGAAGATACCGTAGGTTCCATTTAGTAGATTTAAAATTTATTTGGGAAAAATTTTTTTAGCTGCATGCATGAAGAAAATCTTGAGTGCTAGTGAATGAATGGAAGAACTTTAGTATTTTGATTTCATCAGTAAAGAGGTTCAGCTTTGTAGCCAAACTATGAGGATTACTGAGTAGCTACATTGCCAAATTTCTGGACCAGCAATTTTGGCAGATTTATTCAACCTAAATTTAATTTGTGTTTGTATTTTGAAGTGGCCCTGCCATGCTATTATTTACTTCTGGAGTAAAGTTAGCTCAACTAAGCTTTTCTAAAATTCACATGATGTAGCTGTCCTGAATATTGCTGTTCTTCATTGAGGGTAGGACTATTGTTGCCTTAAGTAGAGTCAGTTAATAAAACAGTTTTAGCATATGTCATTTAAATCTAGCCATATAAAATCCTTTGTAAAGAAATATAATTTTTAAATAGAATTATAGCACTGTCTTTGAACATGCCTTTGGCTTTTTTTTTTTGTTACAAGCTTCTTTGCTTAATCAATGCTGTTTGGCCAGGATTTATATCTGTCAATGTCCAATGTTCTGTTGGACAAACAATATTTTAAAAATTAATTTCAGGTGCAAAATGGTTCTGTGTCACTTTTATCTCTAGCTAAGTGTGTGGGTCGTTTCTGTGTCATGGGTGATGGTGGATGCTATACAATGCTAGCTGGCTATGAAGAGAAGTTCATTTCACATCCTGGCACTGTAATTCAGTGAAGTGAACTCTGGGTTACTGGAAGTCTCTGAATACAAGTAATAGTCGAGCCCTGGAAGTTCTTTACTACAGCTTCAGCTATTCCAATTGCATTGGGCAGCTTTTATGCAAACTTTTTCTCATAAACAGTGCTTAAATAGCTGGGTCTATATAGTGACATCCTTGTCCTTATGCTTGTACATTTGCCCTCTGAGGAGATATCTCATGATTTTGAGCATTGCAATAAAGATGGGTTCTTAGGTAAAGTGTTCCTCAGCAGTACTTAGTTTCTGCTTTCAAAAGGTTCCTGATATAAATCCTCCCTTCTGCTTCTGCTCAGAACTCTTTAAATTCACATGCATAGGCAAAAAGATTCTTGAGAAAACTGAGCCTGATATATAAAAGCTAACCTTCACAACACACAACTAGTCTGACTCCTGGATGCGCATGAGCCAGTCCAGGCTTTGAGCTCCTTGCTAGGAGTGATGTGCCCAGCTCCTACCAGGCAGCACTGTGTGCAGCAGATGAAGAATGTGTTGGGAGCTGAGAACACTCCTCCTCAGTCGGTATGTTGCATATGCCTTTTTAGATGAGGAGATGTAAAAATAAACACACCTGGCATGTGTCACAGCGACAGCAGATGGATATCGGGAGGTAAATAAGAACTCCACTTAAAAGCACAGAGGCAGTTTGCTGTTGTTAGTGCAGACTGTTTCAATTCTGTAGAATAGCAGAGAAGCTGGTGTGCCCTGAAAAACAGAAAAGCCCACTCTGGGTTATACTCCAGGTTACAGGAAGCACAGCAGAGCCCAGGCATCCTCAGGTAACTTAGCAAAATGTTAACCCAGCAGGAGCAGAGCTGATTCTAAAGAATTAGATGTCTGAAGAAGTCTGCCACAGTGTGCGAGGAAGCATGTCCCAGCACCCAGATTGCAGGCGAGGTTTGAGAGGTGGTGAGTGGTGCTAGGCCAGGCTTGTTTCTTGTGCTGCATCCCGCCAGAAACTGGAGTCCCAGGAAGAACTGGCACTTCACTGGCCCTGCAAGGGCTACGTGACTGCATCGAGTGACGCTGAGGTGGTTGCTTGATTTACAGTAGTGCTGCTTAGCTGTTTTTTTCTCCTTATTCTCCAACATGCTGAATCCCAGGATCAAATATAATATATACAAGAAGCTTTTCACTGTAAGACACCAAAGCCTTTCCAACAGCTTTCACACTGGTAAGAGCTACATCAAACTTTTCTGCCGATAGAGTATTATATTCCAGAATTATGGCAATTGCGATGAGCACTACTGCAAATGGATGTAATAAGGCAAATCTATTAGAGCTAGTCTTTATTAGGGTAAAAATGCAGTCCATGTTTTAAAACATAGCCACTTGCTGCACCTGGGAAGTATTTGACTACCGTGGCTCCTACACACGGATTACTTTGTGTAGTAGCAGAGTCCTTTGAACTTACATGTCTGGATTCCGCTAACACAGCCTGTGCTTTTACCTCTCTGTGAACCTTGCAGTGCAGGGCTTGATAGTTTCTTAAAACTGCTTCAGGCAAGACCTGGGTGTTGTACTCTTCTGCTTGCACAACCAGCAGGGCTGAAAGGTACTGCCTTTAGGCATCTGGAAAATGATAAAGCTCTATATGCTGGTGCTTTATGGTATGGTAGGACTGAAGGAAAGAGGAGGTATATATTGAACACACCAGACTTGTGTGCACAGCTATATAATGTTGCGAGCAGTATATTGGAACACAGATGAGCTAGTATATCAGCCTGCTAAAGTGCAACACGGTTCAAAAATATAAATTTGAGTCCTGGAAGCTGGGGAGCCACAGCATTTCAATTAGCCTGAGTATTGCATGCCACAAAGCTGCAGCCTTTCGGCTTGTGCTGCAGAGCTAGCTCCTTCGGAGCTTAGCTGAGGGCTCTCTGTGCAGCACTGTGGTGGAGCTGTACCTGCCTTTCCCATAGTGTGTGTGCGCTAAGAGCATTACCAGAATATGCCCTGTGGTTGGGAGGAGGAAGAGGCTGTTCAACTAGATGAGTGCTTCTGTTAGCTGCAGCCTGTTTCACTTTCTCTTCAAAGGTTCCGTTTAAAAACAAAGAATTTCCTTTCTTCAGTAACTCCTCACTGCTTTGTAGTTCGTGACCTTTTACTTTGTGAAATAAGCTAAAGGCTCCTAGACTAAAGGCAGCAGCTTTTTGAAGAATGGATGCAACCTAATTGATTAGGTTACACGCATGTCTGCATCTTTTAAGAATGGATTTAAAAATCACAGTAGTTCTTCCTGCCAAATGTGTTTCCTCTGCAAGACTAAAATCCTTTGTGCTTGGGAGACACAGGATCTTTGACCAGGAGGGCAGCCTGGATTCCTCTTGTGACATTAAGCATTTGTACTAATGTCATTCAGCCCTCAGCTTCAGCATTAAGTTCGTAAGTGTTTGATGAAAATAAGTTCCTGTAGTGGTACTCTTACTCCTGTGTTCCCTTGCAAGGGTGACAAAGATGAGCCACCAAAGCAAGCTGTGAGATGACAGCGTGAATGTAGCTCTGTCTCCTTCCTGCGTCTGTTCCCTGTGTCTAGGCCAGCCAGAGACAGTCATTTAGGCAGGTAATATTTTCTAGCAGCTGTAACTTTAGTGTTTTTGTGGGGGGAAAATTATAGAAAAAAAAAGTGCACTGTATAGACCAAAATCAGAAAATCACCAGTCAACTCTTAAGTAGTTTCCAGTTCAAATTGTTCGTTATTCTTACTTGCGTAGGGGAATATTTCATGAATACAATATGTGGTTGGCATGGTTCTATTTTATTTATTTATTTATTTATTTTTAAGTGAGAATGTCTCGTGCTTGGAGTAGTCACATTGCATTTCCCAGCAGGCTTGAATTGGCATTTTCATACAAAATCTAGTTGTTGAGTCTCTGCTTCCTTTTGTTTTTAGTTTTAAACAGAAATCTCTCTACTGTAGTGTGTGTATTGTGTGATTGGTTTTTGTGCTAATTTGATGCAACGATATCTTTCCACTGAAGCTCATTCAGAAGTGGAATTTGTTTAGAATTCTTGCCTTGAGGTGGGGCAAGAAAAATGGACTTTTTTTTTTTCTCCAAGGGAAACTTTTACTGCTACCTCTTTCTCAAAGATAACCAATCCTATAGTGGTTAGTTTAAGCGCTGCTTCAAGACCACTGAAACGATGTATAACTTGCTGTGAATAAGGAGTGAAGACTCATCTGTGCTTAACTGCAATATTACAAACCTTTCCACAGTTCAACTATGAAGGTGATTTAAAAAGAAGTTTTAATTTAAATTAAATATAGTTTCTTTTGTAGGACCGCATTTTTCTTACTGTGCTTTCCTGACTCCTTGTGAATTTGTCGTGTAAACATTTATGTTGCCTTTGAATTAGAGGAAGAAAAATATTGACATTCCAACTTGATGCTCTTTTAAGAATCCAAGGCAAATTGGTGGCATTCCTATTTTTAAGGGAATTGCAAACCAGTTGGTACCTTTCTTATCTGAGTGTTTTTCTTTTTTCCTGATGAATGAAATGCTCCTAGTAGAATATACTCTTTCAGAAGACATACATTCATATCATATCAAGTTTTACATCAGGAGTAATGTGATATAAATCTGGAAAGTTAACTTGATATTCCAAATGAAGAGAACAGCGAGCGTTTTTGCATTGTATATGATCTTTGTTCATACAGAGAATTATGCAACAATCATCTATTTCTGTTGATATGTGGGGGCTCCTCTGTGAGTGCTGCTTTTTCTCCTTCCTTGTGTGGTTTTCAGCTCTTGGGCTCTAAAGTGGATTGCTAGCTGCAGTTGGCAAAATGGTCCTTTCTTTCCTTTTTACCTTTTCTTGTTCTCTGGATCAAGCCAGTTTACTCTTCAGACTTACTGAATTTAAGTGCCTCTCTTGTTCTGCTGACAACTTTCAGTTATCAGGTTGAAAAAGAAAATACATTCTAGGATATTGTTTAAGGTAGATTTGTTTGCTGAGCAGTTTACTGAGTTGTTAGTTTATTAGCAGAACTCCTGAAACATGTAATCTGAAAGGATTCAGCCCATGAAACCTTTCTACCAGAATACAAGTGGAAGCAATGTTTAAATCCAAAAGTTTTTTTTGCCCATGAAAAAGGCAGTAGAACATTGCAAAACAGCACTGATGGCTGAGTGCAAACTGTCTGTATTTCAGAGAGAGAAAAATGCACTTACAGAGCACTATGTGAGAATATGATGCTACTTATTTGGGAAGAACTATATTTTCTCTAAGTACACAGTGAACTGTAAAAAATTCAGAAAATTGAACCTTTTGGATTCCTCATATGGATAGATGTTAACAGAGACCATGTTTGTTAAAGTAAAGACGTAATCTGATCCCTATAAAAGCAGGGAAACCGCACAAAGCAGGCACAGGCTTATAGAAAGCTCGAGGTGTACACTTTGGTACCATTTGTGATCTTCTGAGGAGACACAGTGTAGCCTTTGATGTCCATGTGTCATGGTAGAGACTGAGCTGAACTGAGTAAAGCACAAGCACTTAAACCTCACAGATCATTGTATGGGATTCTTCTCTCCCGCTAATAGATTGGGTCTCTCTTAATAAGCAGGGCATAATGGAAGCACCTTTCTCTATAGAGGTTCTTACAGCACTGCTTAGTTGAGCCCATGCTCATAGTAGGGTCGCAGTCTTCTGGCATCTTTGAGGTTCATCAGGCCTGTGTCTCTTGCACAGGTCTATATCTCTTGTCACCCTTGATGGCCTGCTCTAACTTGTTCTGGTACTCGAAAGTCCGTATGTAGCTGTAATCAAAGATAAGTGTTGCTTCTCAGATCTAGTAAGAGTGTTCCAGTTGGCCAAAAGTGCATCTTGATGTTGAGAAAATACTTAAAAGGTGCTTTTCAGGTTTGAACGTCTGATAGACTGTTTCATAAACCAGTGCGGTAAGGATTTTCAAGCAAGCAAGACGAAATACTCATGTTGTTAATGCTGTTTCTGTTTGATGTGCTGGTAAATTTGCATCTGGAGGAAAAAATTAGACAAGAGTTTCAGGAAACTAACCATTTTGAAATACTGCTTTAGACTAATGAACCTGCTGCGCGTTCTTAGTGATGCTTTAGGATGCAGTAGATAAATACCTACATGAAGACTTGATACAGGAAGAACAAAACAACCAAAAATATGCCTTCTGTCAGTGCATTTGGGGAGGAGTTATCCCCAGATGGGCCATTGCTTAAAAAAGAGCAAGCAGATCTTGTGCATCAAAATAAGCTCCTGCATACTTCACATCTTTGTAGCCCTCAACACTTAATTTGCCTGCATGGACGTGGTGTGTTTATGACAGCTGGGTTTAGGAAGGGTTGGAACAAAGGCCACGGCACAGGCGTTCCCTCGTCTGTGGCTCTGGCTTCAACTCAGCCGAAATCCCCGATTGGAGCTTCTGCAGCCCCTGCTCGCTGACCGGCATGTGCAGTGCTCTCACAAGTCAAATAGCAGCCCTCGGGCCAAAGCTGTTCCCTGAGAAGCCCTCCTGGAGCTGTAGGTTGAGGTTGCCGTCAGCCTTGCCATGCCACCAGCTGCCTCAGCTCCCCCATGAGTGCTGAGCAGCCAGGGCACAGGAAATGTTTGCCCGAACTGTAGCTGTCGCTGCTGCCACCATGTCCATATTCCCTTCATCGGTGCCCAGGTGGGTTCTGCAGCTGCCACTACTTGTGTGACTGAGCCATAAGCCTCCATGTCAGCATATGATGGGCATCTGTTTTTTTTAACTGGCTTTCTGCACATTGAAAATGGTACTGGCAGCCAAAAAAGTGGTAGGTTGTGGAATAAGAGAATTTGTGGGATTTGTGAGCGAGTGCATAGGTGGAATATGGAGATCTGCCCTTGTTTTTTGGTTTATATGCCTTTCCAGATCAATCTTGTGTTGCTTAATGGCAGCACAAAGATTGGGATGCTTTCCTGTAGGGTTGTGAATCTGGTTTTAGGGAGAACTTCTCGAGGCTCCCTGGTGAAAGCTAGCTGGTGCCTCATAACATCAACATATTTGCTGCTTGTTTCCAAGTTATTCTATTCGCTTAGACGAGATCTCAGTATGTGAGTTGGGGCAACATTATTATTTTTGTCTGATGTTTTCAACACTTGTCACTTAAGAGATACTTTGCAGGTGCAATTATATTCCCTGGGCTTTGAAGATATTTTTTCATGTATCTTGGGTCTTTGATGTGAAAAAGAGTTTATTCTTTCATTCTACTTGCTTTATATAGCATAGAGGTGCTGTATTTTTTCTCTGTGCCAATGTTCATATCAGCACTGATGTAGCCACTGCTACCCAGACAGGTTGGTAATTCAGGCCTCCATCCCAAATGTTGCAGGCTAGAATTTGGAGGTTAAGCATGATTGTTCAGTAGCTGATACTGTTAGTAATTTTTGGTCTGGCTGATGGAGATTGCTGGCATTGCACAGGAGAGGAGAATCACTCCTTTGCTGGTGATCTCAGAGCAATCCCAACTAAGGACCTGTGTTCTGTAAACTGACACACTGAATCACTTGGTAAAGCATTTAAGGAGATGTGTAATTTTTTTTATCTGGAAGAGTTTATGTTTCTTCAGTTTACTGGACAAAAATAGTTTTATCAGCCATGTTGATATTTTGAGAATCTTGAGCGGAGAAGTTTCCGTTATTGATGTGACTTTCCCTGTGGGTGTCTCTCACATTAATGGGTTAGTTAGTTGCTTTTGTGGTTTTTCACTTAGTGACATACTTAAAAAAGTAAGATATACATTTCCTCTGTGACAAGATTTGAAGTGTCCAAGCTGAAAGGTAAAAAGAGGATCTTAGTAAAAATACATATGTTTACGCATAGTGGAGAAAATAGGTGGGGTTTTATTGGTTAGTTATTTTTAAACACATTCAAATTAGGAATGAAGTTGTGCTAACGTGCTTTAAGTATGTATTAACTGTAAAGTTAGAGTGATCAAGTGATATGGAAATTACAGTGAAATCTAAAGACAAATGTAGAGTCTGTATAGAAATATATATTCACAATGGGAAATCTAGTATTTTGACTGTTACTTTTTTGCAGTAATTTGGTCTTTAAGTGCAGATTATCTTTGGATTAATGAGTTCTGGTAAAGTTTGTGGAAATTCATGAAAAAATGTGAATGTATTTATGAAAGATAGGAAGTTTTATCAAAGTTAATTTCACCAATGTCTACTGTGGTGACTATTCCTATTATGATTTAGGCTCACTTATGAGTATCAGCTGTGTCATGGTTATAAAACTGACTTTTTTGTGTTTAAATTAGTGTATTGGGTTTCCTCAGTGACATGAATCTTGCACTGAAATGATTTTAGTGCTGCACTTCTTATCCTTCTACCTTTTTGTTCCTTTTTTGTTATTTACGTAGTTTGGAAAGAGGGACTGTTGAATGTTGGATCGGGTGTTGTCTTTCTGCTGTTGATCAATACAAGATGATTAAATAGGAAAACTCCTGAACTGGAGTAAGTAACCCTGAGCTGTCATACCAATTAAGCTCAGCAGTTTAAGTTGGACTTAAGATGGTTTGAGCTTTAGTATTACTGAACTTGCTAATGTAATACTGTTGCTTTCAGAGGCATTTTTGGTTATATTACAGATATTTTAAGGGCATAGATTTTGTTTTATCTTATTCCAAAAAAAAAAAAAAAAAAAAAGACTGCTCCATCTGAAGAGTAGATACTTGCAACAGCAGGCATTACTTTGCAACAGTGCAAGCTTTTGCTGAAGCAAAGCATGATTCAGTTCAGCAGCATTCATGGAAATGATGCTCTGCTGTCAAGGGCTCAAGTTAACCAAGGAGCTTTAGCTGAGGTTGCAAGAGGGTGTGTGCATGTACTGTGTACACAGCAAGTTTCAGGCAGCTGTAGTCGTCTTCATGTTCACGGTGTTTTACGTTATTTCAGTGTATCAAACTGAATCAGGGGAGTGAGTAATTAAATTAATGCATGTCTAAACAGCAGAGAATTTATCTGGGGGTAGCAAAAATCTAGACATCGAGATTAAATTGACGGGAGGGTAGCTTTCTTGCATTAAAAAACACTCAGTCAGGCTTGCTGCACTCATATATCACACTAATGAGAAAACTAAGCCTTTGTGATTTGAGGGCACTACCTAATATCTATAAAAGAAAGGCCAGATCAGAAGTGCTGATGATTTTAATGGAAAAAATAAATCTATAAATCACAGATGGTTGAGGATGGAAGGGACCTCTAGAGATCATTTAGTCCAGGCCCCCTGCTCCAGCAGGGACACCCAGAGCACGGGTCACAGGGTGGCAGCCAGGCGGGTTTGGAAGGTCTCCAGATAAGGAGCCTGCACAGCCTCTCTGGACAGCCTGTGCCAGGGCTCTGCCACCCTCACAGGAGAGAAGTTCTGCCTCACATGGAGATGGAACTGCCTGTGTTTCAACTAGTACCCATTACCCCTTGTCCTGTCACTGGCCACCACCAAGAAGAGTTTGACCCGATCCTCTTTACATTTTCCCCTCAGGCATCTGTACATGTTGATCAGATCCCCTTTCAATCTTCTCTTCTCCAGGCTAGACAGGCCCAGCTTGCTTAGTCTTTCCTCATATGACAGATGCTCCAGTTCATTAATCATCTTTGTTGCTCTACGCTGGACCCTCTCTAGAAGCTCCACGTTCCCCTTGTCCTGGGGAGCCCAGAACTGCCCCCAGTACTCCAGGTGCAGCCTCCCCAGAGCTGAGCAGAGGGGCAGGATCCCCTCCCTCCACCTGCTGGCAACACTCCTCCTCATGCAGGCCAGGAGCCCATCTGCCTTCTTGGCCACAAGGGCACATTGCTGCCTCATGGTTAACTTGTTGTCAGCCAGGACTCCCAAATCCCTCTCCATGGAGCTGCTTTCCAGCAGGTCAACCCCTAATCTGTGCTGGTGTCTGGGGGCTATTCCTCCCCAGGTGCAGGACCCTGCATTTGTCCTTGTTGAACCTCATGAGGTTCCTCTCTGCCCAACTCTCCAACCTGTCTAGGTCCCTCTGAATGGCAGCGCAGCCCTCTGGAGTGTCGGCCCCTCCACCCAGTTTGGCATCATCTGCAAACTTGCTCAGGGTGCCCTCTGTGCCCTCGTCCAAGTCATTGCTGAACAAGTTGAACAGCCCTGGGCCCAGTACTGACCCCTAGGGGATACCACTGACCACCAGCCTCCAACTATGATGACTCTCTGAGCTCTGCCGTCCAGCCAGTTCTCAATGCACCCCACTGTCCATTCATCTAACCCACACTTCCTGAGTTTTGCTTTGAAGAGACTATGGGAGACAGTGTTGAAGGCCTTGATGAAGTCAAGGTAGACAATATCCATAGCTCTCCCCTCATCCATCCAGCCATACTAAATAAATAATGAACTCATAAGTACATTTGGGAATAGAAAGAATTGTTTTAAGTGCAAGTTTATGGTATGGTGCACATAGGAAAAGACATTTTCTCCACTAATGCTGAATGTCAGAAGAGTCACGACTTCAAGGTGAAAACGTCAAGGTGATGTGAACTGAGACTAGCTAATACTTCTATGAATGCCCTTTTTGAAGCCGTCAGTTAATGCCTGGACAAGGGTTATGCTTAAGTTACATAAAGCGGTGCCATATTTTTGCTGGAAGTGACGTTGTACCATAAAATTTTGGCTTTGATGCCTATTGTCATGTTCCTTTTCCAGCAATTCATTCTTCTAGCGTGGAGCATCTGTTGTTGACCAGATCACTTATGATGGTCACTTTATCTGGATGCATACTAAATGTTTGCTGTATTACAATGCCTTTTATGCTGTTTTTCGGCACTCCTATGCTTTACTTCCCATTAGTACTTTGAAATTAGTCATATCATTCCTTTTGTTATCTAAAAATAATTTCATGATAGCATCTTGCAAAAGAGCAGTTGTCCATAAGTCAATACATCCCATGCTATAACTAGGATCTTGGGGAGGGAAGTGAAACGCTATTAAAGTTGCTTGTCCGAAGAGGAGAAAAGTCATAGAGTAAATAATGTTGCAACTTCTGTTTTGGCTTGAATTGTTGGGCGAGAGTTTCTATTCTGTTGCCACAATTATACAGACACAGCTTGGGTTGAACTGCTGGGTATATTGCGTTGGATATTCCACTAGACAGTTTTTAGTAAATGTGTATTGAAAAGGTTCTCTGCTTGCTTTCTTCCGAGTGTCCTGTTTGAAAGTCATGCTTGAAGGGGGAGAGAAATTCTGATTTTACAGACTTTCCCATTTCATTATTTTTTTTTCCTTAATAACTCTAATGATTTTTGGATGACTGTCATTCATTCATATGGGTGTCATATAAACTAACTTAAACACATTTCCTTGAGTGGTAGATATGAATGTGGTAGATTGGGACATTTTCTCATGTGGTTCCTGATTCATAGATTACAAGGATGATCAGGGGCCTGGAACATCTGCCCTATGAGGAAAGGCTGAGAGAGCTGGGTCTGTTCAGCCTGGAGAAGAGAAGGCTGAGAGGAGACCTGAGCAGTGTCTATAAGGACCTCAAGGGAGGCAGTGAGGAGGATGGGGCGGCCTCTTCTCAGTGGTGGCCACTGATAGGACTAGAGGAAACGGCCACAAACTCACAAACTGAAACACCAAAAGTTCCACAGGAACTTGAGGAAAAGTTTCTTTCCTGTGAGGGTGACAGAGCCCTGGCACAGGCTGCCCAGGGAGGTTGTGGAGTCTCCTTCTCTGGAGACCTTCCCAACCCGCTTGGACGCAGTCCTGAGCCACCTGCTCTAGGTGACCCTGCGTGTGCAGGGGGGTTGGACTAGATGATTTCCAAAGGTCCCTTCCAACCTTAATGATTCTATGATTCTGTGATTCCAGAACAGAAGTTAGTCCTAATCCATAAAGCAGAGGACACGCATATATTGGTCCTGACTAGATTTGCATGTATATTTTGCTAGCAAGAAAGAGGCTTTTTTTTTTCCCTGCAATGTGGTGGTATCTTCTGTAGGGGCCTTGCATGACCTCCATAGGTACAGAGAACCTAGGTTTGATTTTAGCCAGACAGTTAATTCCGTGAGAAATGTTGGAAAAAAATATCCTATTAATGTTCAACTGTGAAAGACTTTCCTTGGTGCATTTTTTTTCCTGTCTGCTTGGAAGGTGAGTTACTGAGATTTAAAAAAAAAAACAAAAAAAAAAAAAAACAAGGTGCCGTTGCATTTATGTGTTCCAGTTGCTTGTCTCAATGTGTCAATGTATTTTAAAAAGTAAGAGTTTTTTTCTCTAAAATGACATTTGTTTTGCTTTCTGTCTTTAAGATAAAGCACCTTTGTCAAAGAGTCTGTTACTTGTCCCAAGTGCCATCTCAATTCTATTGACTCTACTCTTCCAACATTATCAGAAATTCTTTGCATATAACCTACAAGCTATAAAGGAGGATTTTCAGGTAAGAGTCAATTGCAATGTCTTTTCACACAAAATTAAAATACTGTCTTCTGTATGATTTTTTCCCAGCAGCTTTTCTTCTCTTTTCTGTGTTTTCCGTTCCCGTTTTCACTGTCTTAGACTAACTTGTTCTTTACCTTTTGCTACGTTACCATGGTATGTGATGGGATATTAATTACCCTCTTTTTGGCAGAAAAGAGAAGAACTCATCTGAAGCTGTTGACATTGTCCTGTTGTTTGGGAAATGGTTATTTTTGTATCCTCTCTCCTTCCAGCTGCTGACAGTTTGGAAGCTCACTGTGAATGAAGTGTGAATTAACACATGTAATAATGTAAATATTTTGTTATGAATGTCAGTATTGTGTTCAATTTGAGCTGAAAAGGGCTATTTATGATCAGCTAATCTGATTATAAATTGTTTCATTTAGGAACAGAGGCCATACATTAAACTTCTGCTTTCAGAAATTATGGGAAACTAAAATTTGTCAGCTGTTTCCAATTTGAGGACTCCAAGTGATGGAGAACTTGTCATGTTCCTCAGTAATCTGCTGAATTAGTTATCTTATTAGACACTTGTAGCTTATTCCCAACTCAAACCGGGGTATTTTATCTAACTTAGGCATTATGCCTTGTAAGATTTTACTCTCTGCCTAATTAAGGAATTCTGCGATATCAGTCTAATGGTGCAGAGACTGCATTTGGAAATGTCACTAGGTATGTTTTTTTTTGTGGGGGGAGTTGCTGACTTTTTTACTTGTTTGAAAGCAGCATACTATTGCTGAGCAGGGAAAGGTCAGCAAATACCTCTAATTATCATTCCCCAAGGTTTTTATAGCCAAAGAAGTATTTAGTCAGCTGAATGTCTTTGAGGATGCTGACTGTAGCCTTTAAGCTGTAGAAGATGATTGTGTTATGCTCAATGGGGAGAGAACATAGTAAGAAAGGACGTGGAAAAGACTGAAATATTCCCTGCCTTTTTGGCATCCATTTGTTATGGTAAGATTTGTCCCCCGGCTTTAAAGGCCTCTGAGCCACCTACCAGCGTTTGTGGGAGTGATGCAGCCCTGACCGTAGGGGAAGACACAGTAAGGAATCACTTATGTCACCTGGCCACACACAATCTAGTGGGACCAGATAGTGCCAGTGGTGCCAAAGGAGCTGGAAATGGAATTGGGAGGCCTCTTCCTGACATCTTCAGAAGATATGGAGATTGGTGGAGGAAAAAGGGCTTTCGTGACCTCAGAGACAAGGAGCCCTCTGAGCTGTATTAGTGAGAGTCTGGCCAGCAGGTCCAGGCAACGAATCCTTCTTGTCTGTCTGTAAGAGCACATCTAGAGCACCAGTACTGTGTCCTGTTCTGGGCACCACAGTTCAAGAAAGACCTGGACACATGGGAAGGTGCACCTGATGATTGGAGAGCTGCAGCACGTGACATACAAGGAAGGGCCAAGAGAACAGGGTGTCTTCAGCTTGGAGAAGAGAAGACAAAGAGAAGCACCTTCTTGCTGCCTGCATGTACAAGTTTGCTCTCTGCAAGGGTACAGAGCTGGAGCCAGGCACTTGGAGGTGGGCAGCAATAGAACGAAAGGCAGTTGAAACAAGTTGGAACATGGGAAATTACAATTAGTTGTATGTGTAGGTTTTTTTTTTTTTTTTTTTAATGTAAAACATGAGGGTGGGAAAACACTGGAACAGATTGCAGAAAGAGGTCCTCCATCTTTGGGCAGGTTCAGGACACAATGGGATGAGTCTCCAGGCAAGCTGGTCTGATAACATCTGCTTTGAGCATTCCATTTGGACTAGATGATTTTCCCAGTCACTTCAAAAACAAATGACTCTGGTCTATGATTAACTAGGGTTATGATTTCTATTTGTAAATGTGAAGAGGGGTCATAAATATGGATTTGACTTGATTTAAATTGTAAGTATATTTTAACAAATAGACCTCTTCCTAGAAAACTGTTCCATTTTTAAACAAGCTGCTTGCACCCTACTACTGAACATTCTTCTGTCTTTATCTTTCTGCTTAACTGTTCTAACATATTTCTTTTATCTCTCTTCAGTATTACTTTTGCTATGGGCACAAATTCTGTAATGAGTTTCTATGAGGCAGGGAGGATAGATTTAACATGGTAATCTTTAACCTTCTAGATTTGGAGACTTGTATGTGGGAGAACAGTATGCCTTGATCTGAAAGACACATTCTGCAGCAGTCTGCTCATTTATAACTTCAGAATATTTGAAAGAAGATATGGCAGCAGAAAATTTTCAGTAAGTTCCAGTTACATTCTTTTTAATATAAACTATTTTCTGTAGCTTTTAGAATCTTTTAGTCTTGGATTGAACAACTTTACTGATAACGTTTTATGTGGAAATATATTTTAAAGGGTTTTTAAGAGAATTTATTTCTATGAACCAAAATTTACTGGTATTTTTTTTTTATCCAGTCAGTGTATTATCCAAACTAATGTTTGCAACAATATTAAATGAAAGTTACTGGAGCCGTAGATTGCTTGGTAAATTAAATTCTAAGACTTTTTCATCAAGATCTGAACATTTATGTGTGGAAGTGTCTGTCCTAAAAGCTACACCTGGCTTAAATAAGAGTGGATTTTATTTATTTATTTATTAGAGATGTTTAACCTTAACCAGTTGAATTCAAATGCAACTAACCTGTTTGGGTTATAGCTGTTTTTTTTGTTGTTGTTTGTTTGTTTGTTTGTTTTCTTCCCCTAGTCATTTTTACTGGGTGCTTGGATGCTCTCAGCTTTGTTTGACCTTCTCCTTGTGGAACTTGCTCAGCATATATTTGGCTTCACCATCAACAGCTTGCCTTCTGGTTTGTAAGTAGCTCTTAATGAGTGGTTCAGTTCTGGTAATTTTGGATGTAGATTCAAAGGATTATTTTGTGCAAATTTTAGTGAATAAAAATTTTCAATTAAATTTCAAATTAAATTTGATCCTCTTTTGAACTACTGTGTTAATGTCATGGCATACTTATTACATTTCAGAACATTCATTTCCTGGTTGTGATCTATTTTAATTTATTAATAATTAATCTATGTAAGGCTTACTTTTCATTCTGGTATTCCCTGTTTCACTGCTGGTGTGATTGAAATGTGGCTTGCAGGGTGCTGCAGGATATTACTTTTTTTTCTGTTCAATAAATCTCAAGTTTGGTGTTGATTTCTTTCTTAAATTACAAAGTTAACCATGTCATATATTGGTGTTCACTTTAAAATATACATACCGTTATAAGCATTTCATATTGGTATTTCCTATGGTCGTGTTTCAGAAATCGAGTGCTAGAGCATGTTATTACACTTAACATTTTCATTTGAAGTTCATTTGAAGCTTTAAGGTATTTGGTGGTTCAATTTCACCTAACCTATTGTTGAGATTTCTGCATTTACTGGCAAGAGATTACTCTCGCTGTATTAGAGTGTGTGTTAGAGTAGAACTGGAGAGCTTGCAGAGCCTTTGTGGTTAGGCTTCTGAGAAGTGAGACCAATCTCAATGTAGACTTGAGTTTCCATATGTTGCAGGCTCTGAGGTAATATTAAAAGCTCTGAGACAGATTTTTAATACTGAATCCCATACGAGGCTTTTTGGTTTCAACTTCTATAGTATGTCTCTTGGAAGTAGCTAAAAGTAGATTTAATAAGGAAGAAAAAACATGTGTTTGATATTATAAAAGTAGTTATATTTCTTGCGGTATGCATGTATTGAAAAATTGTTGAAAGCTTGAATAATACTGCAGTTATTTTTGTGATGTTTGCTGCTTTAAAGCCTATTGCAGGGACCTGAGTTGCTTGTGTGTCTGGACAGATTCAGTACTTTCAACCCTATAAAAAGATACTTTATGTGAGAAGAGGGTATAATGTGTGCGCCACACACTTAGGAAGTTAATGAACAGGTCAACCATTATACTTCTTGATGGCATTTTTATCTATGATTGCAGAGTGTTATCAGTCACAAAAAAAAGCTTGTTAAATTTTTAGGTAATTGAATTATAAATGTCACCTATATATACTTTCTCTTAAATCATATTGATATATTGATCTTGGGATAATGAAGCTGACTCAGAAGCATAAACTACATAGTTTCAGGTCAACTTATCTATGCAAGTATTAAAAAAAATATATATATATATTGCATCAAATTCATTTTTTTTTCTGTGCTTTATTTTACTAATAGTCACTCTTTCATATCCCACAATATTTACAATTTTTAGAGGGGACACTGCTGGACAGCAGTTTTATTTCATCCTAGATTTGCAAAAAGTTTTAAGCTAATACGAAGAAGTGTGGTTATTACTCTGTTTGGTTCACAGTTACAATGCAACCAATGCATCTGTTACTTCTGGGTGGAGAACATTCTTCAGTGTAGGTAAAATACTCGAATTCAGGAAAAGAATTATTTATTCCCATTGTAAAATTCCACTGACTTTTTTTTTTTTCCCCCCTTATATCATTTCGCTGTTCAAATTACTGAGTGATCTTACACTTGCAGTTCGAAAACTCTTCCTGCGCACACTTCGAAGGTAATTTCGATAAAGAATTACACTGATGACTCTAGCCTGAAATTGCTTGGAGACAATATAGTACAGAATAACATCTAAGCATGTGCTGAGATTCATGAGAAAGGTGGTGAAGGCTGCCCAGGGGTTATAAGTTGTATCTTCAACCTGCAGCATCAGGAAGGAGAAGCAAATGTGGAAGGGTACAAAGCAGAGGAGTACTTGGGCAATTAAAGTCACTATGATTCTAATGGATCTCTCCTTGGCCTTAGGCTTCAGCTTGGAAGTTTTGCCACGGATAAAATTGTAAATAATGACTAAGTAACACCCCATCATGATAAAGAGAGGAATTAAGAAGAAAAAAATCAGACGAGAAAAGTTCAATGTATTCACTTCCTTCAAGTGGATGATATCCAGCATCTTAATGCAGGTGGTAAAATTTGAGTCTCTGTCTGGATCCGAAGATAAAAACAACAACGGGGAAGTTGTTGCAAGGGTCGTGACCCAGATTAAAGTGCAAGCTAACAGAGCTTTCTTTGTATTTTTTAGTTCTTTAACATGTTTGGGCTGGACAATAGCCATAAATCTGTCTACGCTTATAAAAGTAAGCAACCATAGGGCGATGGCTGGGTAAAAAACAGTGAGGGCGCTGATAATCCGACAGAAGGCGTCTCCAAAAGGCCACATCTCTTTCCCGTGGTAGATTATCCGAAAAGGCAGGGAAAAGACAAAAATCAAGTCAAGTAATGCCACGTTCATCATGTACACGGTTATAGTTGTTCTCTTCTTGGTAGTGCAGCTGAAAACCCATAGTGCAGTGGCATTCACTAGCAATCCCACTGCGAATAGGAAGCTGTAGAAGACCAGTGATGCGATCCTGTATTCTTCAGGGTGCTGATTTGTCAATGTCATCTTCCAAGTGAATTTAGGAATAGTTTTCCTACCCCATATATAACCTAAAAATAAATAAAAGTATGAAAGGTTATTCTCAGTCAAGTACAATCTTGAAATTTTCTTTAAAAACAAACGAAGATGATTTTCACAGGATGTGATTTAATAACACAATTGTTTTGTTTGGTTATCAAAATGTACTAGCCTTGTTGCTTTGCCTGTTTACAGATACAGTCTATACCCTGAGGAAAGTACATGTGCCTTAAGTCTTGTGGGAAACAGTGTTTATAAGCTGTTTTTAATAAAATCTTGAATTACTTGAGAGTTTTCCTAAAGAAGAAATCAGAAAGTAAGTTAAGACCAACCAGTTATTTTGAAATTGCTACAATAGCTGAAAATTAAATAGAAATAGCTATTTTTTGTCATGGAAGTAAGAGGGCTACCTTCGAAACAAAATATTTTTTAAAGCTGATCTTTTTGCAAAATTAGTGACTAAAAATAATTAAAATAAATGAGCATGGTGTGTGGTGATATTTGGCTATGTGAAGTACAGTATTCACATTGCCTTTTATCTGTGCAGGAAGCTACATTGATTCCATAAGAGTAGATGCATTTTGTTTCTGGTTTAAAAGTATTTTTAATAGCTACTTAGGTACTAATATAGTATTTATTCCCAGTGATTCAAGATGAGCCACATGACATATGAAGAAGATGAATAAATGTGTAGGCTTCCTATTTAAAAAGGTGAGAAGACGGGAAGGAGTGCAGTGTGAGAGCAAGTGCGAAGGGTATTTTTGGTGCAAGCACTTATGGACGTCGCTGCGAGCCTGCTGCTCCCAAGCATGGTTGTGTTGCTGCTCCCAGATTCTTGGCTGTAGAGTTGGGAATGAGGTCTTGTTGGTGCTCAGCTGGCAGGAGCAGCAGGAGGGGATCCCTCAGCTTCCTCTGGAGCCACCCGAGGATGGAGACTTTACCTGGTGGTTGCTTGGGTGCTTTGGTTACTTGAGCCCTCCCCCAGCTTTCTGCTTCTTGGCTTTAACACAGCGTCATGACCTTTCTGCATGGGAGGGTTCCTCCTATTGGGCCTTTTACCCAACCCTGGGGCAATTTTCTGAAGAGGAGGAGGAGGAAAGCTGAGTAATTTCTTTCTTCATCCTTCCACTGGTGACAAACAGCCAGTTAACTCCACAGCATCATTAGGCATCAAAACTTTTTCAGTAGCAGAAGAATGCACAGTAGTTTTGCATGTTATCCCCCAAAGTGGAAAAATAAATATATATATTTAAAAAAAGCACTTACGCTTACTGCATATGTTTTATGCATTCACTAAAACGTTTACCATGCTTTTTATTCAGAGATGTAGGAAAGATGTAGATTGAACTAGGGTGTGTTAATCCAGAAGCCTGATTTGAGTGGCAAATACCAGTTTCTTTTGAGAAGCAAATTGTGTAATGAATGCTTAAAAAAAAAAAAAAAGTAAAAAATACAAAAGCTATAGGAGGCCTCACTGAACAGTAGATGCCAAATGCTTACAGAAAATGTTTGTTGCATGTGCTTGTAGTACAGCTGAAATAGTTTCTGTCACACTGCTCCCTTTTTATCACTGTAGAAAATTCTGTAATATTGCTTAAAATATATATATATATATATATATATATATATATATGTTTTAAGTGTGGATATGCTTAGGAAACCTTGTTTAAAGCTGTATGGCCCCAACACTTCCGGCAAGGCCATGTGATGTGACTATGTATAGTACAGTCATTCTTCCCTGCAATGTGAAAATACTCTATAACATGAGCAGTAAAAGTCCTCATAAAAAACTGAATATGCTTTACCTTTTGGGTTTTTTTCCTTTTTTTTTTTTCTGTCCTCATTTTAATGTGATGACATAGTGCCTTACAACATTTATCAACTTACAACTTCCATAAACTTGACTGTTTTAACAGGTACAATGAGTAGCAATGTACAGGATAGAAGAATTGAGTTTTCATGAATGACTATTAATAAACAACGTAGATTTTGGTTTTGCTTATCTCTCCTCTGGACTTGCAGTTACTGTCATCATTTCTGCCTGTGTCCTCTTTTTGAAATAACCCGCAGCCCCCTGTCGATGGGAAGAGGGAAGCTGGGTCTGGCTTGAGCTTGCGGCATGAAAGCCTGTGCTCCCATGACTTGCTCGCAGATCACTTCAAGTTTGTGCCACAACAAAGGAGGGACATAGTAAAACAAAAGGGTTTTCTGGTTCAGTTGCTAAAGACACAATTTCCAGAATTTGTAGGTTAAAACGCATGTCAGTGTTCTTATCTTGTATTTATCCTAAATTTAACTTTTAAGGATCTGAAATTTAACATCATGTGGATAAGAAAGAATGAGTATTGAAAAATAGTGTACTTCCCAATCTGCATTTTTATATAAATGCATCTGCTACTGTTTTTGTCAGTATTTGTCTTCATGGATAAATCAGTCCAAGTAGATTTTTTTCAGGTGCCTCTGGCTAGCTAATTTTTGCCCTAGTTGCTGTATTTCCAAGTGGGAATGTTTACTTATTTATATTGATAAAAGTGCTTTCTGAGAAGCTCCTAGGGTCACTGGTTTCCAAATGTCCGTCTTTGTTTATTTAAAGGATTGCCTGACAGTGGTCCATGTGTTTTGTCACTTTGGGACAAACTTAAATTTGGACTAAGGTCATGCGTGTCTAAGATAACTGTGAAAGTATTAGGTGCATTAAAGAATTACGCTTACTTTCATTAGTCCTAGAATATCAACCTGCATTCAACTTCTGCAGGAAGAAGTCTATCTTAGCAACACATATAGACATCTAAGTTACTGCAGTGTTAGTATAAAAATAATGGGTTGTTACTCACCTATTGTGTACTACAGCGTTTCTTGGGCGATGCTCATTTCATAGCCTGAGCTCTGCAGAAGGCTGAGACTTCCTCCTCTTCTGTACTCAGTCTCACTATGCTAAAATAGAAGCTGCTCTTCATAGCAGGAAGCAGTGACGTGGTGTAGCTAGTCCTGGGCTCTTTTATTGGCCGTGCTTTAAAAGTGATTTGCTAATCTTTCTCGTACGTACCAGTTCGCTGGTGGTGGCTCTGAGCTGATAGTTCGGCTCTCTTGCAACAGATGCTTTTGTGGTGTTTCCAGTATGGTCAAAATGAGCTGTCAAACTGTGGGTATATATAAAATGGCTATTTAAATATCTGTGACATAATAAAAGCATATTTTCAGCTGACAAAAGTATCTACAGGAATACACAGCTTGATTACGCAGTAATTTATAATAAGCATGGTTTAAATATGTTGTTCTCTGTAGATAGTAGTCTGGTTTTGTGAAAATCCCCAGTTTTGTTTGTATGAGCAGTGGGAGCCTGGAAGTGACAGCAGCTCGTTACCTTTGAAATGAGAAGTTGGACTCATTTCAATGAGTTACTTCAGTATGGTCTGTACTTAGGGCAGTTTACTAACACAGTATGCTGTGCCTGTATTCAAGTTGCTATCTAAAATTGTAACTTGCCTTTTTAACAGTTTTGCAGAAGCAAAGAGAGGTTTTAGTCTTTATTAAAAGAGAGCTTTTGCGAAAAACACCCTGGCTCCTGGAACTCTGTAATTTATGTCTGTGATTTATATCTGGACTGTGGTAACATCTGAATGTTTGCACAAGACACTGACAGATTAAGTGGTCACCAGGAGGGACGTAATACAGTGTATTAGTGATACCTAAATATTTGGACTTTCCTGTTCAGGTGACCAAACTACTTTTGCCATCATTCCAAAGATCTCTGAAATACAATAAGCTGTAAATCCTACTCAGTCCAGCCTTCAGAAATATAAATGATTCTGTCTTCCAAAAGAAGTACTTATGCATGTTCTATTGAAGGGAGGAAAAATAGGGGGGGGGAGTTAATGAGTATCTTAAAAAGATATTTTTTTTTTTTAACCAAAAAAAAAGGATTAACCAGTGTTGAAAACAATTTAGTGGTTTCATCATTAGCATAACAATTCTTGAGACATCATGAGTAGGATGAGTCACTCAGTTTAAACTGTTTTCAAGCTCGTAGAAAATCCATTGACAGTGGCTTTGTTTGTTTGTTTTTTAGTGTTTTAGGGTTTAAGAATGTGTGTGTCTGTCTCGCTGTTGTGCGTAGCTCCTGAAAGACAATGACCAGGCTTTTCAACTCTCCTCAGCAAGAATATTTTATTTTGGGAAGAGTGATCTTCACCTTCTGAGCCTCACTTATCCGAAGAATTCCGAACTGAATTATCCTATGAATGTACATAAACAAGCAGATGGAGGGGGAATGTCCACCTGGGCTGAAGAGAGAGTATAGAATGACTTCTGGGTGGCAGGCAGCCCCATGCTGAGGTGAGGTTTGGAAGAGGTGTGCACTGTAAGCTCTCTCTTAGCTTGCGATCTCTTGGGGGACAGTTGAGAAGTTGGTATTTTACAGATGGGTCTAATTCTGTTTGAAGGATGTGGCTGAAAACTCTACAGTGAAGTTAATATTTTCTGAAGCTAACTGGAATGAAATCAAGCATATGACTTGGTGGTTATTCACCTATGTAAACCACTCAGTTGAGTTTAGTGGTATTTCATCTGACTAGCTGGTTTGTCAGAGCATATAAATTACAGGCTGTGTTTTGCTTTCACTCAGGCTTTTCGACCCACTTTGCCGAGAAGTGGTAGGCAAAACCACTTGCCTGCTGGCAGGCTTGAAGGCCTTTCAGCCAAGCTCAAGCATTTGCAGGGGGGTTACTGCAGAGAGCTGTTTGCAGCACCTGGGAGTGTGAGCTCTTGCCTGCGTGTATGGGGGCTGCACTTGCTGGTGATCAGCACTTGGGCACGAGCACCAAGGCAGCTCCATAGTGAAAAGCTGTACTAGCTGTGATTTGGGAAAGCGGGCTGATGGACCTAGACTGTATTCTCTTGTCGCTTCAGTTTTTGTCATAGGAAGCACCTGATTTTATTTTTGATGTCTTGCTGTGTTATCAGCTAGAGATGAGTGTCTTGCTTCGGTTCCCTTCCGAAGGGTGAGTACTTTCACCACTCCAGCTTCTGCTTTCTGCTAAAATAAATGCTCAGATTTTTTTTTTTTTTTTTTTTTTGGGGGGGGGAGGGGAGGAGGGAGTTGTGAAATTAAAGGAGAAAAATACTGTAGTTGTGTTATGCTTTGTTAAAGCTGTCTTTGCCTAGTGCCAAGCTAAGCCAATGTATTTTATGCTTGAGGATAAGGCAGGGTGCACATGTGGTCTATTGCCATCCCTTCACTAACTGGAGGTCAGCCTTAAAAGAAACCAACTTCATAACTTGCAATGATGTGAATGTAAAATATTGAAGGATTTTTTTTTTACGCTGTTGCTTTTAAAGGAGCAATGTAGTGCTTAGTTTCTCATGGGTTTATTCGTGATATAGAAAAGTATTTTGCCTGTCCGCTTACCACATGGCAGAAGCTTTATCTAGCTAATAGAGGAAAGCTCTGCATTGGGAAGGACAGAAAGATTATCCTTTGCCTCAGCGTGGTAAGAAATGGTCTTACCTCATGCTCTCCTTTTCCCTCTGAACTTTCCATCTTTTGGACTTCCTGGAAAGAAAGGAGAACTGAAGCTTTTTGCACAGTTCAATGCCCCAGCAGTGCAGGAAGCAGCTGTCTCCCACGTGCCTGTTAACTTACCAGCTTGCTCTTGCAGGTGAGTGCACATGCATTTTGGGGTTACGGTTCTTAGTCTTAGTGAAGCTGTGCCTCTTTTTCTTATTCCCATATATTGAACAGTCATGAAAGTTAAGAACATGCAGGGTAAAAGCTGTATTGGTTCTGAATGCATGTATTTAATGCAAATGCATCCAACTTTGCAATATGCGTGTAATGCAGAGGTTGCACCACAGTGTAGCTGTCCCTCCTCTCCCACTCCTCCTCATGCGAGCGGATACAAACGCTGTGCAGAGCACAGCTCCTGGAATGGGAAGCAGAGAAGTTTAAGAGCCTGTCCTGGCATGTTCTAATTACGGTCAGAGTTTGCATTTGCAGGATGTTTAGTTAGAATTTGGTGCAGTTTGAGCAAGGAGTTCCTGGTTTTCCTTTAATATTTAAAAAAGAAAAAAAAAAAAGAAAAAAAAAAAAAAAGAATTGGCAATGCGTTTTTCTTCCTTTTTTCTTCTCCTGCAGCAGCCTATGTATGTGCTGTGTCATTAACTGCCCTAAGGTAACACAGCGCGTTGGATGCGCCATTCAGCTGTTTGGCACTGTCAGCCTTGGGGAGCAGCGGTCCTTCAGAACCAAATTGGGGTGAAAGTTGTAGCTCTGAGGTGTCTGATGGGAGCAGAGCACGGGGCTGTTGCACACCAGCAGTCTCTCAATGCATGCAGTCACTTTTAAGCAAACACCAGAAGAGCGCCTTCCCTGTTTAGCAATTCATATTGCCTTTGGCATGTTTCTTAAAATGCTGGGTCTCCGTTCTCCTGGTTTCCATCTGCACTCTGCTGTGTTGGGAAGCAGCTGCTTTCGCCCGAAGTAGATTTCTTTTGACAAATATTTCATAGCTGTTTAAAATGTATATGAATATTCAGCTCTTTCTTTTCATCTGTATACCTCCTCAGGAACTATGCAACAATGTTACTTTTCCAGTTTGAAAATGTCTAGGAGAGCTTTTTCCGATGCTCTTTCTTGACCAAGTCTGTAACCTTTCATTATTAAACTGCTCTGAAAAGACCTCAGTGTGTTGGAGTACTGTTCTGAAACTTCATGTGCCGCTCAGGGATTGAGTTAATGTTTCAAGAGAGATGTCTTTATTCAAATTTGCTTGTGCTCAGATTCTTCTGATATTAGTAGGAGAAATTGTTCAGACTCCTCAGTTTTGGAGCCTGGACAATCTTTGTGCTCTGTTACTAACTTCAATGTGTTTTGTTACTACCTTAAGGTGCATAAACAGAAGCTGCATAATAAAAACTGCTGCAAGTGTTTTGCCATTTCTGTTAGGTGTTTAATCCAAGGTGCTTGTATGAAGTTGCAGAGTGAGCTGTGCAGCTGTTGGAATAGGGGAGCTGCATTTTACGCTGAAGGGCACCTTTGTGCGGCAGCTTTCCTTTGCGCGGAGCCGCGACGTGGGCAGGTAGCTTTGTTGTGGTGAAGTGGCGGCTCCAAGAGCCCTCTCTGTACCACCTGCCTCAGGCACAGATCAGTGAACACACGGAAGTGAAACTCAAAATGCTGCAGTGAGGCTGGGCTGGCAGGAGAAAGTACATGAGACGGGAAAGGGGCCTTGCAGACCGGCCTTGCTTGGTGTGCGTCCTCAGCGCTGCCGAGCACACTCGGTGCGTGGAACGGGCCCCTGAAGCAGCCCATGCTGTGAGCTGCCAAAGGGAGGCCACAGAGCTGCCTGCCGACTGATCGTAGTGTTTTCCCCAAGAAGTCACGGTCTTGTTCACGCTCCTGACATGCAGATGTGCTATTTCGTCATCACCCTTTTTTTACAGCTGCTACTGTGTGTGTGTGTGTGTGTGTGTGTGTGTTTGTGTCTGTGGGGGAAACAAAGGAACTGCAGCACCCCAATACATGATGAAGGCTGACTCAGTGAGCCATTCCTTTCTGCTGTTTGAAATGCACTTCCTTTTTGCCTTGAAAAGGTAAGAAATAAAGGTCCTTAATGCTGTTTTCAGTATAGCCCCATGTAATTGCTAAGGCTGGTCCTATGAGAGGGCTGTTATCTTTTCTGAACATCTGTTGACCTACAGGGAAAAAAAATATCCTAAAGGGAGGAGCTGAAACTCTTGAACTTTACACTGATAAGAGGCTTCTTTCATATCTAGCAGAATAAGACAGGGCATGGATTTGAAGTTTGATTTTATTTAGGTAGATATGATCTTGGTAGACATCAAGTTAAGACGGGATGAGTTTGTGAAGCCAAGCTAGAACTTGTTTAGTTACTGTGCTCTAAACATTCTCATTTTATGTCTCCAACTTATACTAGGTGTTAATGCAATTTTATTTTTGTCCCAGGCATCTGGGCACTGTCTTTAACTCTGTACTGCATGATGATGTGGGCTACCAAACGTCCAGCACTGACCCAAACAGGAGTGCGGCAGAAATAGGAGGAAGTGCAAGGCTCTATTGTGAACAAGGTGCAGTACAGGAAGGGTAAAGATGAAGGTGGAGACATTTCTGTACTTTTTTTCTTCTTTTCATTTTGATGGTATGTGGTAGTTACTCTAGGAAATACACTGGCAGCTCGTAGCTCAGCATGCTCATTATTGAATGTTTGTGTGGTGTAGTTTGTGTCCAAGATGGTGATGTCCAAACTTTCACAGCTGCTGGTGGGCGCTTGATCTAGTATCTTTCAATACTGATGTTAGATCTGGCCTCTTTTGGCTGCCAGACTTTTTGGATACTTTTATTTGCTGGTTATAAGACACATGTGACCTTGCACATTTGAATTTGGATTTAGCTTTCAATGAGGAGCTCTCTATGGTGCAGGAGTTCGGATAGGTGTGTGAAATGCATTTTGACCTGTGCTGTGATGAAGACTAATCTCTGCTTCAATGCTGCCATCTATGGATCTCTGACTAGTATTGCAGCAGGTCTTTGGGACAACAATAAACAGGTACAACTGGGTCACAGAAGATAGAGAGTCCTTAATATATCTGCACGACTTGTTGCAGGCGCAGTGTACTGCAGAGCTGACTATAAATAGCAAAGAACATTTTGATTGTCACTTAGATTGGAGTTCTCTCACGATGTATAAGCTTACTGCTCTTTTAACTGTAGAATTAGGAATTCTATTACACAAAAATAAGTATACTGCATATCCTGCAACAGGTCTCCCCTCTTGCATTTCTTTTCTGAATGGTTAGATAAAGTTCTGAGACTGAGCAAGCTATGGCTTCCTTGCTATGGATAGTCTGAATTTAACTTATAAAAGCATGTAATTAGAAGACTCCTAGTGGTGGAAGGAAAGGAAAGAATGATGACAAGGCTGGTCATTCTTGTAGCTTGATCATATAATGTAAGTATGAAGACGGTAATTAAAAACTAATCCTGTATTTTTTAATGTCCCTGCCATTCCATTTTGTTTTATTACATTTGTCTAATATGTTCCTGTAAAAAATAGGTGAAATAGCGACAGCTTTATTAGTAAAACTCGTGTTTTTTTGAAGGAGTGGGTGTTCATGTTCCAAAAATTTGTGATTAAGTTGATTTCATAAAAACAGGTGGTACTTTCTTCCCTGGTACTGGGAATAAGAGGCCTCTTTTTTATCTTAAGGGTTAACTCTGGCCGGCTATATATTCAGACTATATAAGGCTATGTAATCATCATGGGGATCATCAGCTTTTCTTTCTGCCTTTACTGGCAACATGTTTTTTTCCAATCCCTTCCTCTTTGAGGAAGGAGCAACACCTTGTTTGTTCCTCATGTTCAACCTTAGTAAAGGAAGGCAGGGAAGTAGAAATCCCTTTGGAATTCAGAAGGAAATCCTGCTGCTCATTGTTAGTGTCTGTGCCAAACAATTCCGAACAAATGATGATTTTGGCTATTGTTTGTAAATTGGCTTACTGTTGACAGTGCCCCATGTTGCTTGATATGAAGCAAGACAGAATATTGAAGCAGTCACTGCATGTTTAAAACATCGATTGTATTCCTCGTAGCTGTTCTATGAGCATGAATTACTGATTCTTTTTTTTTTTTTTTTTTTTTTTGACAATTTGCTATCCTTTCTTAAAGGATATAAAATATCCCCTCTCCGTCATAGAATAAATTGCATTAATTTTAATGATGAGTGGTAGGACAGCTAAATATTAGAATAGGGTAGGGGGAAAGAGAAAGAAAGGTTTGTGGAAAAGGAAGACTGTATATGATTGTTCTCTTCAGAGAGAAAAAAAGAAGGAGAAGGACGACCCCTCTTGATTTCCCTAAGTCATGGACAGAGGTTGATTCAGTAAGTTCAGTGGTTTCCTGAGAAGGCACAGTTCATATGACCGAGACTTTAGAATCACAGAATCATAGAATGCTTAAGGTTGGAAGGGACCCCTAGAGATCACCCAGTGCAACCCCCCTGCACACGCAGGGTCACCTACAGCA
>VZSV01000013.1:6205146-6217288 GCA_013398735.1 Nothocercus julius
AAACAGTAGGTGTGAGAGAGAAGATGGTGCATTTCAGTGAAATAAGATCTAAGGTAGTTGCTTCACTAGGGAACAAAAATAGAGCTTTTACTTCTTGAGGTCAAATTGAAGGATTTTGCTGACTTTAGGTATAAGTAATAAGAATTGTTATTATGACTTTCTTTGAAAAATTCCTCTTTGCTTTTATTTTATACTTACTGCTTGTCCTGGCTAATGAATATACTTTTTCTGTATAGTCATCACTTTGCTTCAGACACCTTGGTCTTGGGTAAAAAAATGATTATACGGTAGTCCTAATGGGGAAGTATTTTTGCAAAGAAATCAGTTCTGTGCTTTTCTATTTTTTTTTCTGTTTTGTCATGAAGAAGCTAAGCCATTTCCTAACAGCAGCAGGGGCCTTAGAATACTTACAGGGCTGTCTTTGAGAAAAGAAAAGACAAGCTGCTGCCACAGATCAGAAGAAGCTATGAAGGATACCAGAAAGCAAAAGTGTTTGTGAGAAACTATTTTTTAAATATTATGAAACAAGCCAAACTGAATAAGATGATCATTAAAACTCCTTTTTACGATTTTTTATCATTTGAAGGCATGTTATGATTTCTGTTAATGTGTTCTGATCGTAATGTGGTATCAATTTTGGACCAAGAATTCAAAAGTACTTTAAAATAATGGCCACAAAAAAAAAAAAAGAATAGTATTTACTGAAGAAGAGAGCTGAGAGGTAGCCAATTAAGGCAGTTCTACAGTGTTGCACTCAGAATTGGGAACATAAATGAGTCATATCAGGAGTAAGTTCCAACTTACTATGGCTACCATGAAGATGTATATATAATAAAGGGTGCAAATATAGCTTGTGTTTAGCAACATAGATCATCATGAACTGGCCATGCTTGGGCTTCACTCTCGTCTAATTTTTGCTTAGATACAGAACTTGCTAAAAGATCTTTGTTCAGACGGAGGTCCCAGCTCTGCTTCAAGCAGAGTAGGGTTGCCTGCTCTTTGGTTCAGTAGAGCTGCTCATGGAGAGCAGCTTATTGGAATAAGTGTCAAAATCCTTCACAACTGTTAGCTCTCTAGTCTTTGCATTCACAATGAATTAAAAGGCTCAGCTTTCCCTCAAACACGAATTTGATTGCAACCTGGTTGTACTTTCTCTGGGATTTTTTCAGACTTGGAGGGGATTTTTACTCAGATTGCAGTGTATGGCACCATGTTTATGCAGACTTGTAGCAATATGTCCATATGTCATGATTTGCTATGTTTGACATGCTTCTTGCACATAATATAGTTTCAAGAGTGTACAGTAAAGGCGCGCGTACACACACACACACACACACACACACAGAATTAGTCTTTTTGTCAACTATTACCAGATGCAGATGTTTGTCGCCTAAGTCAAGGAGCTTACTCTGTTATCTCTGAAGGGATGGAGACCTTGTGTCTTGAGCTTTGCTGTCTTCATATCAAATACGCAATAGCATCAGCCAGGGTAGGACAAGGATAACCTTTTTGCTCCTGGGCACGTGAGTGTCAGCACCAGAGCAAGGGGAGTAGTGGGACCCGGCAGCCAGGAGGCAGCGCAGGGGCTTTCTCCTTTTCTGCCTCCATACCACAAGATTCACAGCTGGTTACTCAAGCCTATGTCAGGGTGTTTGAGGCTAAAATGTGAATTACTGTGGAGTCAGTGACCTTTGAGAGAGCGGGGGAGCAGTTGTGGCAGGACACCTGCTCCAGAAGGTTCCTCACTGTTTATCAGTCCAGGCCCTTACTGTAGTGTGAAAAGAGACCAAAAAGTCATAATCGGCCAAAAGCTTAGCCTGGTACAAAGCGGTACCACCCAAGCCGCTGAGCCTGCTAACAGGTGGATAATGGGCTGTTTCTTAACCTGTGGCATCTTCAGAGGATCTGCTGAGGATTTGGAGGTTGTTGTGTGAAGCTGAAAATTCTGTTTCTAGAGTGATGTTTTGTTCTATTTTCACAGTAAATAAGATACCTTTGAGTTGTAGTTGGGATGGGGAGTCTATCTGCTCTAGCTGTCTCTCTCAGGTGTGTGCACATGCATGTACACAAAATGTGCAGCTGGATAACATTATTGAAAAGAAAGGATGTAATCCGATGAGAAGCATTACCGAGCATCCAGAAGCATCTGGATGACACATCTGTGAAGGGGCCTTTCTGAGGTGAGGTGCCCCTTTCCTATTCAGGGAGGACTAAGTCATGTTCATAATTGCAGACTGTCACCACTCAATTCTGCCTTTCACACATCCTGGTTTTTATTATTGCTTTTATTAAGTGAAAAGCACCAAGCATGTCATTATTGGAGATCTGTGAAATAAGTGTAATTATCAAGTTTGGAAGTGTGTTCTCTTAAGGGGAGAGAAACACAAGAATCTGTCCTGCCCTGTGGTAGAGTGAATCTCTGCAGCGAGTACGGCGCTCCATAAGCAGCTTATGGAGATAAATGTTACCTGTGTCTTTGCCAGCTTGGCTAAATATTGCCAGCTGTCTTAACCTTTTTAAAGATAAATGAGCTGTAATGGGATTTCTGTGCTGTGCGGTTATAAACAAGGGTTATAAGAAGAGCCAGTAACTGTTACGACGAAACTGCACAATGGGCATGTTGTTCTGTTATGAGATATCTTGCATCTCTGAGTGATTTAGCCCTTGTCTACCAGCAGCCAAATAGCAGACCAGAGAAAAATCTGTTCTCATCTGGCAGTTTCTGTTGCTCCTAGTATGTGTGAAGAAAGAAATGGTAGTGAAGGATTTTTGAGGGGAGAAGAGGTTGGGGGGTTCCTACAGGGAGTTACTTTGTACCACCATTTTAATCAAACTAAATTGGGAGATGAAAGATAAATTGGTGAATGTCACAAAACTTTGTGAGATAAAAGTAAATGCTTTATGTCTATCTGCAACATGCCTCTCTTTTATAAAATCTTTTCAATTTTAAATCAGAAATTGCGTTGCCATGTAGCCAGTTTTATAGGAGCGAGGTAGATATTAAAAGTGGAAAATTTGTTCTTTCCAATAACATTTTAACTTCTACACTGTTAGTCCTCACTCATACCTGTTGCAAACGATTGCAAGGGTACTATGGAAGCCAATACTGGGTACTGGGAGAGTGAGGTGTGATGTTGCCCCCAGCGCACACACACACAACAATATTTCAGTTGCTTAGTGATGTTACCAAATGTCAGCAAACAGTTTGGGGAAGTGCGGGTCAGAAGACTAATATGGTAAAATCTAAGTTTTCAGATTAAGGTGTGTTTTTATTTTACCAGTATGTATTGAACAAATAAATGACAAATTTCATTAGCTTCTGAGATATTTGTAGTTTCATTAATACCCCCACTTAAGCCTTTGCATATGACACAAGCCTGCCACTAAAAACGTTTAGGTGTTTTTTCCGTGAAGACCACATAGTGTTTAATGTTAGTTCTCTGTGGTTGTTGTACACCCATATTACACTAAACAGGGGTGGGTTTTGCTTTGTTTTGTTTAATTCACTTTTTGATTCCATGCTTTCTTACAGCTATTGCTCGGTTCCAAATACTTTCAGTGAAAACAGTGATTCGTTCTCTCACAGACTTTAAGATAGCTCATTGTCCTCTCTGGCCATTTATTTGCCTGCATTATTTCTTTACTTTTCTCCCTAAAGCTTTACTATTAGATTATCTACCTACGTTTTGCTAGTAGCAAAAATTAATTGATTTAGCTTTTCTGACCTAGCAAGTTTGGACTTTTTGATTAGAGGAAAAAAAAAAGTGCTTTCTATTTTTTGGGAAAAAAATATTACCTCTCTGTTATCCTCTTGGTGTTTGATAATTAGAAAACTGATAAAACAGATATCTCTCTCTCTTTTTTTTTTTTTTTTTTTTTTTTTCCTCCTCTCACTAAATACCTAGGTTATTTCCATTTATATATATATTGAACCAAATATTTTGTTTCAATGTGCTGGTAGTATTCCGGTTTCTTGTGGATCACAGAAGTGTCCCTAGTCTAAAAAAACATTACTTCTTTTTAACTAAAGTAAAGGTTCCTTTAGAGTTTTGTGGTGCATCCTTTTTTTTTTTTTTCCCCTCCTGCTTTGCCACTGTTGCCCTTGTCCTCTGTATAGAAGAGTTACTTGCACACTGTGAGCACATAGTTGGATTAGGTGAGCATCAGTCGTGATTCTTCTTTGTTTAGACCTTATTTCTTTGAGATACTGGACAAGTTGGATAAAACTCTGAAAGGAGAATAGCAAAAACATTTTTAGCTGCATGTGTCTGTGGCCGATGGTGTGTTTGTTTCCTGTGTTTGTTTGCAACTAGAAAGTGATACCTTGTGAAAGAGCATTAAGATCAGATTTCTGAGAAGTAATTTCAGAATTTCAGGAACATTTATTATATGTTGCTTATAATTATTCTGGCAGAATGGTTAACTGTTATAACCATTATCAGTTAATAATTAAAGATTCCTTTGTCCTGCAAGACTGATCAAAATGTTAAAATGTTAAAGATTAAGACAACTTTTTTTTTGTTTGTTCATTTATTTTTTGTTTTAAGTCGTAAAGACCTTATGTAGTCTGTATGAAGATAAGATTTCATCCATAGTTAAATTATATCAAGATGCTAAGTCTGTTTTGGTACCTCATCTGTGGGCTTTTTCTGTTACAATTCTGACCATTACTAATTTGTTTTAAGCAAGAATTAATGACCTGCAGTGCAAGAAACTCTCCAAAGTAACACATGATGACAGTGATGCCTGGCAGCCTGACTGGAGATGCTGAGCTGTAGTCCTCACGTGTATGTGAGTAAGTGCTCCTCACCAGCAGCCATCTGCACTAAGAGTAGTTCAGAGGGCAGGAGACGCTTCCCAGGTACTGGACATGGGACTAAGATGCTAGCAGAATGGCTTTCAACCTGTGCAGTAGAAAAGCAAGGGGGCAAAGAGATGGCAGAACTTTGTCCTGCTGTGCCCAGCGGTGGAAACTATTTATTTTGCAGTTATCTGGAGTGTTTGTGGTTAGTAGTTCTGCTTGCCTGTGGTGGTTTCACAGCATGCAAGTTTTGGAGCTCCTTCCCTAGCTCCAAGGGGTAAGAGGAATTGGAAATGACCGATCCTTCATTTAATGAATTGAATAAAAATGTAATCTGTTGTGCAGGGCATTCAAGTGGTTTAATTGTTCTCTGCTATGTGACCATAAAAGTATCATTACCTACAGGTTTCACTGATGTGAAGGGGAGCTTGGTCAGAGTTTATTGGCACCATTGGTTTCTAGATAGCGTTGTGCCTTCAGAATTGGAGATGAATTTGACAAATTTAAACCTGATGTCTTTGCAAAATTTTACTATGTTGATTGTAACATTGTTCTGCCATGAAAACATAAAATATGGCATTTCTTGTGTTTTCTTGGTCCTACTGAATCAGACCAATTACTCTTCCAGCTTCACAAAACTCACAGAGATACTTTTCCAGGCCACTTTTTTTATACTTACATATAGTATAAATTTTCCTACAGACTTCTTGCCAGATGTCCTATCTGACCATTTACTTTGTGTTTTTTATCTAGAACAGAACCACCAAGAGAGATCATGAGATGCAGTTCAGTATGAGATATGAATCTTTGTCCTCTCCTCTGCTTTTAGCATGAATAACACTATTATGCATATGTCCAGGTAGCTAGCCCTGACACATTTGAAATAGTCAGTTTGGGCTAAACAGAGTGAAGGAGTAAGATTTGGATGGAAATATGGATTGGTTTGGATGGATGGCTTTTGCTGTGAATGCACTGGTGTTGGTTGGTTTTAAGAGAGCAAAGCTTGGTCTGCCTGGATTTGCCTGCGTAGTCTAATAGCTTTGCCAGAGTCTTCATTTCTGACACTTTTTTTTTGTTAAAAGTCTCACACAGCTGGCGGGGGTGCTTCATCTCTTCCTGTCCAACTGGGCACAGTGATCTGTGTCACAGTTACTTCTGTCCATGCTTAGAAATGGTAACATTAAAGTTTCGTTTGATCCGAGTTGCAGAGGCTTAGCTGCTTCATGCCAGCAGCTGCTGCTAATACATTCTCTGGGTACTATGTAGGGTTGTAAGCTCACAGTAATCAGTTTTCAGCATCTCTATATTTAAAGTAGGCTGCCTTCTGCTAAATAACCACAACTTCCCTCGAAAGTTACGTGCCACAGGAAGGATGAAACTGCTAAGTCTAGCTTATTAGAGTGAGGAACAGGACTCTCCTTGTGTATGGTACAAGTGTGCATACACTTTTCTGGAGGAGATGGGATAACCGCAAATGCTGCTGCCTTAAGAACAGGTGCAAAATTTGCTTTTTTTAGCTTGCCCCTTTGCACAACATCTGTCACTGAGGAAAAGAGAAGAGGAAGTGGAGAAACTCATATTTTTTTACACTGAGAAAAATGAATCTATCTTGGAAAGACTGGAAAGAAATCCAGTCTGTATTGAGTATTATTTCTTCTTAGAAGGATGCCAGTGACAGCATTTAGGTAAGAGTTTTAACATAGGATAGTACCTGGTGATTTCAAAAACTGTATTATTTGCTAGTTTTAATGCCAAGTCAGTAAATTTCATGCTGCTTTCTTGTCTGGATTAATCAGAGTTTTGAACATTTTTTTTTTTTTTTTTTTTTTTAACAATTATAGAATAATGCAGGTTGAAAGCAATCTCTGGAGATCATCTAGTCCAACCCTCAATTCAAAGCAATGCCAGTCTCATCAGGGCTGTGACTGGCTGAGTTCTGAATATTTGTAAGGATGGAGATTTGCCAGCAGCGGAGAAAAACATAAAAACAACTCTCTAATGTTTGATTGCAGGCTTTTTGTTGTAACTTGAACCCATTGCTGTGTATTCCAAGAACATCCTGGCCCTGTGTTTTCATCACTCTTCCCCATTCGGTTGTTGAAGACATTGTTAAGATGCCTCAGTCTTCCCTCTTCAAACTGGACAAACTCAGTGCCCTCAGCCTCTCTTCATGTGTCCTGTGCCTCAGCTTTCTGCTCAGTTTGGTGACCCTCCACTGCACTTGATTCAGTGTGTCAGTATCTTTCTTGTACCGTAAAGCCTGAAATAAAGAACTTGAGATGTAATCTCACAAGTGTTGAGTAGAGGAGCAAGATTGATCCCTCAACCCTTTTATTATTGCAGTCCAGCACACATTTGGCCATGGGTTGCACCCGTTCTCCTGTTCAACTTTTTGCCCACCAGGACACTGGGTCCCTTTAGGCAAAGCAGCCTGTTATCTGGTCAGTGCCTACTCTGCACTGCTTCATGGAGCTATTGCAGCTCAGATGCAGGGCTTCACATTTGACTTTGTTGAATTTGATGAAGTTTCTGAGCACATTTTTCCAGTCCGTTAAGGTCCTGTTCTTCTTTCATTAATGCATCTGAACCAGATGATCCAAATTTGGCAGTCATGGGACATGAACCCAATTTTAGGTAAGTTGTTGTGATAGGAAAAGTAAGTCAGTACTCTTGATCTGCACATGTATAGGGATGTTCTCTGTCTCTTCTCTCAACCAGCTATAACCCTGTTGGATTTTCATTCTTGCTTTGCATTTGTTGCCTTTCCTTCCTCTTTCTTAATTTTGAATGAAGTACCCAACAGTTATGAGCTGGTTGTTCATAGTTGAAGGGTTTGGATGAATTGAGGGAAGCGGATTTGATGCATGTTTGCAAAATCATGAGTGATATAGAGGGGGGGATGTAAAAAGGGAGTCGCTGCTCACTCGTTTCCAGTATAAAAAGCAGGAGATTTTAAGTGAAACTAGCAGGTGTCACAGACAAAATGAAAAAGCTCTGAACACCAGGGTTAGTTAAATTGTGGAACTTCTGGCTGCAAGATGAATACAGACATTAAAATTATATTTGAATTCAGAAAGTGACTGGGAAGACTGGTGGAAGGAAAAATTGTTTGAAAGCTTGCGTGTGTTGAGATAAGAATTCTGTCTCTGGAATACGCTGCAGGAAGCTGAGAGAATATTCTGAGAGGAGAAAAATAATGTAAATGTGGAAAAAAGACCAAGGAAACATGTTTGGGCATATACTACCTAAACATCAATTCTGCTTTTTTCTTCGGGGAATACTTGGGCTTGGGTATCTTGCTTTTGTTATGATAGCCTTAGTCTGTAGGCTAGTGTTTAGCCAAGACTATGCTAGTAAACATTTCACTAAGGTGAATGTCACAAACCATCTTTATTGCTTATGTTTATCATTTTGGACAGTTACTGTTGCTATTTTTGGGTGGGCAATGGCTGTGTTGCTGACAGGATCTCCATGTGTGTAGCTGCCAGGCTCACCATCAGAAGCATCCAGCAGCAATAGCAGGGGAAGACTGTTCTCGTCTGCTTGGTGTTCCACAAAAGATTGTGTTCTTTATCTCCACATTTCCAGTTGTATTTTGATATCTTCTAGCCCAAGGTGGCTGGTGGAACTAGTCTGAGCTCTGGTGATAGCAATCTTTAGCTCTGCCTGAGCAAGCTGAAGAAAAGGGTGAAACATTCTTGTGTAGAAAATGCATGTATGTTTTGTGTTTTTTTTTTTTTTTTTTTTTTTTTTCTTAACATGCTGCACACTTCTTCAGTATTCAACCACTGTTGGTGGTTGTTATATGCTATTTATACAGCTGTCTCTGTAACTTTCTTTTCTGGACTTGGGTGGAGACAGCTGTGATGTACCATTTGATCCATCATCATTTTATTTCCTTTTATTTCTCTGGGCTTTGTCATATGCTCCTTATGCCTCTTTGTCTTATCCTTAAGAATTTGGTAAAAAAAATATTTGAACCCAACAGCTGATTATGGAATCATAGACTAACTTAACTTGGAAGAGATTCCAAAAGTGATCTACTCTAACGTCCCAATGAAGGCAGGTTTAAGCAGATGAGCTTGTTCAGGGACTTGTCCAGTTGCATCTTGGAAACCTCCAAAGATGGATATTCTACAGCTTCTGTGGGAAACCTGCACCAGTATTTTAGCACCCTTACAGTTTACAAACACAGGCACTACATACTCCTCACGTACACACTACATACAGGCCACACATACTCCTCCAACCTCTTATACCTTGTCAGAATTTCCCATGTTCCAACTTGCTTTGACTGCGTCTCATCCTGTTGCTGCCCACCGCCTGGAAGAGTCTGGCTCCAGCTTCTCTATACCCTTGTAGATAGCAAACTCGTGCTTGCAGACTGCAAAAAGGTATTTCCTCTTCTCTTCTCCAGGCTGAATGGACCAAATTATTTTGGCCCTTCCGTGTCTGTCATGTGCTCTAGTCCTTGACCGTCTTGGTGAGCCTCTGCTGGACTTGTACCAGTGCATCCATGTCTTTCTTGTCCTGAGAAGCCTAGAGCTGGGTGCAGTTCTCCAAATGTGCTCTCACGAGTGCCAAATGGAGGGGAAAGATTCTGTGTTTGGGCCTGCTGGACACTCACTGCTACAGCGCAGGGGCAGTTGATGTTGGCTGTGAGAGCATACTGCTGACTCCTGGTCCACTTGCTGTCCTGCAAGAGCCCCAGCTCCTTCTCGGAGTTGCCTCCCGGACTGTTACAACAGCCAGTCTCCTGACACCTGTCTTGTTACCCACGCTTATTATCAGCATGTGGGCCCCAGCATCTCCGCATAACTGAAGTCTTTGGGACACTATTGAGTGTCGTGGGCCCTTACCATGCACTTCTACTCTGCTTGCTGTCATCCTCATGACCATGGCTGCTGCTCCTTGTGCAGCCAACATCTATCCTAGAGCCATTCTGACAGCTTCTGGCATGTTGGAATGAAGAAAATCTTCCTCGATACCCTCTCTTTCTCCAGTCTTGGTTCTTCATCAACATGTGACTCATTTGCTTGCCCAGAGACATGTACGGCTTTCAACACAAACTGAGAAATTATATTAGTCATTCCAGGAACTCACAGCTACTTTCTTCCTTGAGTAGTCCCATGGAGCTCTTCTGGGAACAGTTCCATTCATTGATAGACATCGCACCTCATTTCGTCCTCTGGACATATATATCACTTCCAGTCAATGTGGCTTTACACCGGAAACAGGCCAACTTGTTTGGCAAAGCCCCTTTCCTTGCAGGCTGGTGTGTGCACTGAGTGCATGTGCCTTTGGCAGTGACCTCTTGGAGGCCATGGGCTAGGGCACTTGGGCAGCATTTTGGAAGGTACTGCCAAGAGCTGGATCACCTCCTGTATTAGCCACTTCCACAGTTTGTTGTCTTTCTTGGGATTTTTTTTTTTTTTTTCCTTATATAGGACAGTCTATGACCTCAGGAAAGATTTCTGTCTTGTCCATGATTAAATAATCCGATGTTAAGAGTACTACCTCCCAGCTCTTAAGACCCTTTCCTTATTTTGCACCCTCCTTCTGCCAGGGCCCCTTTCTCTCCGAACCATTTCCAAACTGTCATAGAACTTAGTGCATATGTGTTGCCTATATACTAGACATCAGCTTCCAGGGAAGATTCTGCTGATCTCACCTGGGTAGATGGCAGCTTGCTTCTCTCTTGTCCATCTGCTTTTGCCAGATGAAAACCTTGCAGGTTTACCCCCATTTTATTTACTAATCAACCCTTGGTTCTGGGCATGTATATGAATATATATCTTTGTCCTGGAGTTGATGAGTGGCTTGAAAGGAATTTGATTTTAGAGGATAATTTCAGGTGTGTCTGTGCTTGGTTGAAGAGTGCACTAGTTTCTCAGTACATAGACATTGAGTGTGGATTATATACCCATATCTTGGAGTAGAACTTCCGTGTGTGCCTGCAGTGTAATCTTTGGATTTGGCTTTGGTCTCCATGTATTTAAGGACACACCATTACTATGTTGGATATCAACAAACTGTATAAAGTGAAACCTTCCTAATTCTGCAAGAAAGCAGTCTTCATTTGGAGAAGCATCTTAGCTGTTTGCTGACGGGAATTGAAAGCAAAATCTCAGTTTAAAAAATAGCTGACATGAAATTACAGGACTAGGTTTTCAATATTTTTTTTTTTCCACTGAAAAGTGAATAAATGCATGATGTTGTGCTATAATATGCTTTTGAATTGTATTTTACAGACAATATAAAAAGACTTCTTGCATTAAGGGTTTTATAAACATAATTGCAGCAAATGCATGTCACAAACAAACAAAAAAACCCCAAACAGACATTAATAGAGTAAAATTAAGTTGTAATGGTATGTTGTTAATAAAACATACATTTTATTTTTACAATTTCTAGACATGTATGGGTGGTTCATATATAGTTTTATCAAGTTATCATTTGTTTATTTTTACAGAAGCAACAATTTTAAATAATGTTTTGAAATAGTTTATTTAAAAGGCTGATAAGAACAGAATTGCTGTAATTAAAAATTGAGAGAATTAAGTGGAACTTCTGTTTAAAAAAAAAAATTATTTCTCTGTTTTTCTGTACCTGCATATTGTCTTCTGAAACTGGAAGCTCGATTTTAATACAGAACTGAATGAAAGCATGGGTTTTAATTTTATTTTACATTTTTAAGGGGGGAAAAAAAGTAGTAGTAGTTAATATAACAGTTCTGTGCTGCTACCACTGCTCACATATGACCTTTCCAACTTTGCAGTAGGAACCTGCATGTGAGGAAGGGGAGAACTCCAGAGACAACAAACGTAGCTGTATTTTTAGATGATTTTCTGTACAACCTCAATGCTGGAGAAATAAAGGCACAATAAATAGCAGCTCTTCTGTTGCAGAGCTTTTACCAGGAGTTCTCCTTTTGTGTCATAGTCTCACAGTGCAATTACCACATCACGTCAGCAACTGAAGCCGTATTAATAAAACAGAAGACAAAAGACATGGGGGCCAGGAATAAAGTAGGGAAGGAAACGGAGGCATTAAGGAAGGACATAACAGCAGGAACCCGAGCCTTGCATCCTGGATGTGTATTAGTATCAAGCTGATTGCAGTAGGAGCTGTCGGTTCATCTGGTCTTGTCTATGGCTTGGTTTCAGTCCAGCCAAATAAATTGCAGAGTTGTTCTGAGAAGGCGTGATGGGCAAGCTTGCACTTTCCTGGCTCATCCTGCTCTTGTCATTTGCTGATCTCTTGGATAATCAGTGCTCAAAAAGAGGTGGCCATATCATCACAGTAGAATTAACCTATTCAACTATTTTTTTTTTTTTTTTT
>VZSV01000013.1:6217303-6271273 GCA_013398735.1 Nothocercus julius
ATTTCTCAGTGGTGGCCAGCTCTCTTGAGCTCTCTTGCTTCAACTTACTTTGGTGTTTATAAATAATTTATATACAACATAGAATAGAGGCTCTTTGCAATACACACTAGAAAAAGGAAAAAAGAGAAGTCCTCCTTTGCAAAAAGGAATGAAGAGATAATGCACCTTGCAAAGATGAGTGGCTTAACGTAAGGGAGTTCTCAGTGTTGAAGAGAAACACACAGTTCATTAGCTTTTCGTCTGTTATATTTGACCACATTGTGTGTGTTAATTTTGCAGTAAGACATTCATGCTCCAAATACTATAAAAAGATAGTTTCACCTTTGAACCTCCAAAGGACTATGTACTACACACTTGTGATAGTCAAATTGTGCACAGAAATTGTCCCTTTTTGTTTCAGAGTTTGGTTACTTGGCCTGTGTGGTATCCAGTCAAAACCATTGCTGTAGTTGTCAAAAGCGCTTTACCTGGAGTTCAGAGAGAGGTCTTGACCTTTCCCAATGTGCTGTTTTTAGTCATGGTGAATCGTAAGCTCTTCCTTGTTTCTTCCTTTGTTGGACATCCGTTAGAATGTGAGTCAGGTCTTTGACTTAGTAACATCCAGACATGTGTCTGTTCAGTGAGCATTCACAGTGGTACAGATTTGGAAAAAATAATGAAATCAGTCAAAATGGTAGAGCTAGGAAAATTATAAATGTGAGCTTTCCTCTTTTCGTATGATGATTCTTTTCCAGTCCGACATCATTCCATGATTTCCTGATGCTCTGAGAAAGAGTCTTCCTCATGTCACTGTATAGGGAGCACAAAAAGTCTTTACTGTGGACTTTTACCAGGATTTTTAAGCTCACTTCAGTGCAGTGCGCTCTACAGGCTTGGTTTCTCAGGTAACTTTCCATTGGAAGATTTTGCAAGTACCATCATCTGTGTTTCTCCCACGTCACGTGAGCTTTCTTCGTGATGTGACCTGGCAGCACTTGAAATGGATACGCTCACTTGTCGTCTCAGTATTTTCATTACAGTTCTCTTGTATCCTTTGCAGGCGAAGAAATAGATAAAAGGATCTAGGCAGCAGTTAAAATTCATCAGAAACACAGTATAATGGAGGGACTTCTGGAAAATTTGCTTTTCACTGCAGAAGGGTTCATTCTGAAGCTTTTTAATCATGTGTTGGATAATTGCAACATGATAAGGGGTAAAGCAGATGATGAACACTATAATCACAAATATAATTGTATTGATGGCTTTTTTGTTTATCCCAGATTTTTCAGTCAGTGGATTTTCCTTGGCAGTCTGAAACAGTTTGCAGCTAATTTGAGAGTAACAAAACAGAATAATCCCAAGGGGAATAAGGTACCCTATTAAACATGCGGCAAGAAGTATAAATGGTAAATGTGCGATTTTTTCAAAGTTTGGGTATTCCATACATGTAGTCCTTTCTTCTTCTTTGTGTGACATGGATTGTATAAGCAATGGAAAAGTTTGACTAAATACAAGAAACCAGATAAATACACAAATGCCCTTGGCATATTTAATCCTTCTGATCTTGTATCGGAAAGGGTGGACAACAGCAAAAAACCTGTCAATGCTCAGGCATGTCATGAAGTTTACACCTGCGTAGGTGTTAATATAAAAGAAGAGAGCAGTTACTCGGCAGAGCGCTTCTCCAAAGGGCCAGTGGAAACCCAGGGCGTAATAGGTTATCCTTGTAGGCAGGGCCATGCAAAACAAGAGGTCGGAGAAGACAAGGTTTGTTGAATAGAGGGTGGTAGAGTTGATCTTCTTCCTGTTTTTAAAAATGACAGTGAGGGCGATTGCATTTCCAAGCACTCCAAAAATTAAGATAAAGCTGTAAAACACAGACAGTAGTATCCTGGCTGTATCTTTATGTTCGTACAAGTCACAGGTAGAGCTGTTGGTGTGAGAAGTTGTGAAGGTGTCCATTCCTGCAGCCAGCGTTACCGCAGGAAGTTCAGAAGACCTACCGGGAGGAAACAAAAGGGGACATTTTGTTATGATAGTCAGACTTCTGCATAACAACAGCCAGCTCATATTGTAGAAAGCAGCATTCAGAAAAACTGAAATGAAACTTCGTTATGATGAAATAATTTTTCAGGCCTCCTTCAAAAACCCCCAAACTTTAGCTCTTCTATTTTGATCCCAATCCCCTCTTTCCTGGAAAAGACAAAAAAAAAAAAAAAAAATCAGGCAGCAGGCAAAATAACATGCTGGGGCTGCAGTGTGTTTTGAAAAGTGAAGTTCAAAAGTGATCAAGAAGTGAGAGACTATTTAAAGCAGGCTGAGTGGAAAGGGCAGTCTGAAGAAACCTCATGACAAAAGATAATATGAAACTCTCAAGGGCCAGACAAGCAGTTAAAATCTTGCAAATTTATTTCAGTTAATTTTAAAGTGTTTTCGTTTGCACGGATTCAATCTGTGGTGCTTTAACTAACTTGGAGAAACTATACTTTTTTTTTTTTTCAACATACTTGCTTAGCTTGTTGGTATTAAAATAATTCAAACTCGTTAAATGCTACTTTTAATGATTAGCTTTTGCAATCTAATTCACATGTTGGTTGGATCTCTAGCAAACTGCTGATTTAGCCACTTTTTAGTGGTGCTCCAAAATTTCTATCACCCAGCTAAAATCTTTTATACATGTAGTCAAATGGTTACTTGTTACCTTTTTTTTTTTTTTTTTATCTGAATATTCAGAATTGATATGGGAGATCCACAGAGTGATGTGGATGCTATGATTTGAGGAACTGAAGTGTATAAAAAATGGTCTAGCATTGTAGAAATGGAATGGCTCTCTGTCACTGATATTACTTCCAATGGAGAATATTTTTTAGGTGCGTTGTGTATCAGTTGCTTAATGTAATTGTAAATGTCAGAAACAATGGTGCTTCTCAGAGGTACCATTTGAAGAATCTAGCTAAGAAATTACAGAAAGAATTTCCTGTTGCTGGTTAGTACTATCCTTGAAATGTGTCACTTTGGTAGTATTCCTTCTTAGTTGTCAATCACTGAAACTGTCACTCTGGTAGCCAGTAAGTTTTTAAGAAAAGGCATCTTTTTAACTCTTTCTGCTGCTAAGAGTGGCTGCGTCTTCCAGTTGTTGCTGGTGAGACTGAGTGTAAAAAGACCCCCCAAGCCTCCAGAAAGCTTGTAGGTTTGCCAAGGTAGGAATACTTCCAGTAGTGAACCATGCACATCACAGTCACACACTCTGTGTATTTGTACATGCTGTGGTATAAAAAGGTGGTGCTAGAAGCATGTTCTTGTGAAACAGTCTCTCAACAGCATCCGTCTCTTCACGAAAACGCATTACTCTGCTTATTTAATTATAAAAAAACACTCAAGAAACTGTTCTTAGGTATAGTCTGGAGTGCTTGTAGAAGTCACTTCAACAGGTCCTCTTCAAAATCTTCACCCTGCTTGTGTTACTACTGTAATGTAGAGAGGTGGCTACATCTCTTGAGAGAGGAAAGGATATTAATGCTGGATTTGACACCAGACTTCTTTGCTATCTGGATGACTCGTTAAACTGTCAGCCCATATGTCTGCACTTAAATGGATTAAAATAGCAATTAGGACAAGATCATTTCTACTTTAATGCAGAACACAATGTGGAGGCAAAAGCTGTCGTAATGTAAATTTAAGTCCATTCTTTGATTAAAATGTCTAGGTTATTTCTGAGGATCTGTTTTCCAGTACACCCTGTTTAAAAACTACTTTAATCTTTTGTACCTTAAAAAAAGTCTTTCTGGAAAAATCAGTTTTAAGGGTTGTAAGCTGCACACTTTGTAATGTTTGTATTGTCCTTTTATTAACCTGCAGAAGCATTAGGAGACTAGGTAGTTCTTCCGCATTTTGGTGAGATTGTCCTATATATTTCAGGCTAATCTTTTTAGATTAATTGTTCATGATTAATCTACCTACAGGGCATACTGTATTATAACCCACTCTGACCAGACTTCTGATTAATTTAGCAGGAAGTGCGACTGTATAAACACTAAAAGTAAAAGTGCTGATAAAAAGCATCTCAGGTTCCTGCTCATAGCATAAGCCGTGAATCCCCCATTCAGGGTTGGAAGGTCGGATCTGAAGTAGAATTTTGTGACCTTGAGTTGGTGGTTTACATCAGCAAATACCAACTGCCTGGTTGCTGTGAAGATTGAAGGATGCTTGGGATATTGCATTAGTAAACTGCCCATCATCACAGCATCTTGCTGTTGGTGTGTTTGGTGACTGAAGAGCATCTTAGTCATTGCCCTGAGGATAGCTCTGGTGCACTTTCCTCCTGTTTCATCTCTTCTTTCCTTTACAGAAGCACGTAGGATGGCTCTTGTTTCACATGAATGTTAAAGGCTGCTTTTCACAGAAACTTGTGTGGGTTTGTGTCTGTATCTGCTAGAGTCAGTGAGGCATTTGGAGTTGTTCTTTCCCTCACGTAGGTGCTCCTAATTACTTGTTTAGATTCCCAACATGACATCTAGCTTCTACCCACCTCTTTCCTGAAGTTAAGAAAAATCCTTTCTGAAACATACATAAAGAAAAATGATCTGGGATTCAATATAAACAGTTCCTTTGTGATAAAGAGCTTCAGTGTGTTAACTATGTAATTTTGTTTTTGATCAGTGTAAATTATAATTGGATATTTGGAGAATTGGATAATTGACACATTCATTCATTCTTTCTATAAATGTTTATAAAATTTAGGATATCTGCTACAGAAACACCTTGAGTAAGTTTTAGGAGAAATTCCCTAGTTTTAATGAAAAATTTCATTTGACATCACCTGCAGAATTTCATAAGACCTACATGTTGTATACAAGGCTACATGTTATACGTGCAAGGATGTTTTGTGTCGGATCTTTTACCTTCGTGTACTAGATCCATCTAGAACTGGTTATTGTTCCATATAGGATATTGGCGCTGGGCTGCTGTGAGAACATGACTATAGTGAGAAAGAGTCATGGCTGTGAGAGAGTCTGTGTCTATCCAGGCTGCTAGCATGGATGCACATTACAGAGCAGGCAACGCAAAAATCCTCTGGCTACCTTAGGAACCATTCCTGGTTCCTAATAAAATTCTCTCCAGATCCGTGGCAGGACAAGCAGTCTGCAGACAATGCAGAGGAAAGCTGGCGGATGGCAGCACGTGCACCTAGTGGCTCAGCGTGCACATCTGCTGAGCTGCAGCCTGTGAAGGGGATGTGAGGTGTCTTGAAGATATTTCCTTTTTTTTTTTTTTTAATTAAAAATAAAAACTTTGTGATTGTGTATGTATCTTGGGGCCCAACATGATATACTTGCTGCCACTTGACAATTTACTGTATGTTAGCTGAGCCCTGATCCCTTCTTTGTATGTCTGAGCTCTTACTGTTTTTGGCTGAACTCCAGTCACCTGAGTAGGTGCTTCACATTTTCTTGCCAATCTGAAATAGGGCTGCATTTAAAATAAAACTTCCTTTCCCAGAAGGTGTCTAGAGTCTTAAGTAAAACAAGACTCTTTTTGAGTCCCATTACTTGTGATAAGTTGCTACTTTTCAGCAATGATGTTTAGTTGTCGAGGACATATGCCACCCTCCATAGAATACCTCCAAAAAATGACAGTCTTTCAGTTTTGTGTGCTTTTTGCCTTTTTTTTTTTTCTGTTTTTTTTAAGCAAAAATGGAGAATGTCTGCTCCCTACCACTGCAAACCGCCAACTAATTGAACAACGTGCTGGTTTGCTTGCTGTTGACTTTTGTAAGTTGTGGGCCTACATACCTTAGGAAGATATGGTCATTTACTGTGAGGAATCCAGATAGACTTTTACAGGTACCTTCCAGAATCACTCCTGGACTGCTTCCTGTTCTGTTTTTGTTCAAATACTCCTCTCAGGCTGTCTCCTGACTTTCCTGGTGATACTATTTTAGAGTATCATAATTCTATATTAAGATATATCTAATAATTTACATATTAAAAATAAATATGAAATTAATTTACCTTACCAGTTTAACAATTTTAGATAACTTTGCTGCAACTTTTTTTTTGTACAGAGGTACATACAGAATTTTAAGCCATAAATTATTTAAAGGCCATGTCTATATCAGTAAAGAAAAGCTGTTCAGGTTGTTACTTTTTTGCTGAACTGGGAAACAAGTAGTACTTGGTGACACTGATGTGTTAATTTTTAGTGAAGGGATCACTCATTTAATGCGAATGCTTGCATAGGCCAGGCTATGATGTAATTTTATTTATTTGTGTGTGAACCCCAGTAACTTTTGATTTAAAGCATATTTTCCAAAATGGTGTTTGTTTTGAGTTGGAGAGCTCCAAGAGAATTAATCATTTCTCCTCTACCTCATTTCACTAGTCAGTGTACTTGTTAGTTAAGAAGGTGAGCGTCTTATTTAATATTTTCTCCAATTTCATTTGCAGGTACTGTTTTTTCTTTTGCCTTTCCCCTTAGAATATGAAGTGCTTTAGGAAGGCGTTTTCCCCCCTCCAAAGGCATTTACACGATAAATTAAGGTGAACTCCAGTGCCTCCCTGCAGGTCAGAATCCCTTTGGGACTCGCGCTCTGCCCTCAGCTCCGTCCCCGCCGCTTCGGCACGCTCAGGCAGATGCCGCAATAAGAGCTGTGCAGGGTGGACCTGGCACCTCGTGCTCTAGGCTCTGCGTGATTCTTGGAGTTCCTCACGTTCCCTCTGTCCTGGGCTGCTGCCGTTGCTCCCTAGGGTACAGCCACTGCTCTCTGCTCCTGCCCAGGAGGGTGCTGCTCCTGGCAGAGCTCAGACTTAATTTTATTTGAGTAGGCCTGGGCTTCCAAGCAATGCGGTTGGTATCTTTATCTGTCACTCGCTGTTTTCAGGTTTTATCACTGATGATGTATTTGTTCTCTGATCACGGATGGAAAAAGTTGATGAAACACAACCCTTCGGTGATGGGTTATTCTTCAGTCATTTTGAGATTTGTTAGCTCACGAGCTTTCAAGCTAGTCTGTATGCTTTCTTCATGTTTTGTAGCAATAGTGTCTACTCAGAAAAAAAATGACTGTACCATGCAAGCCCCTTGCAAAATTTAGCTTGCCTTAAATTAGTGCAAGATGCCCTTATGCCAGAGAAGGAAATACAGTTGTTTCAGAAGCTTGGTTTTCTGCGAAAACGTTTGACTGGAAATATTTGGTTGACACTTAAAGCACCGCATGCACGAGCCCGGCTTAGAGCAGAGTCCCCGATGCAAAGGTGTGTGAGGAGCAGAACCAGCTCTGCTCTGGCAGCATGTAATCCAAAGCCCGGCTTCCTAGACCTGCTCATGCCTGAGTTTTATATGTAGGATAGTAACGCTACGGATATTTAACCCTTAATATGCATAAATTTAAGCTATGAGCTGCTAGTAGGAGTGTTGCGGCCTTAGATCATGGGTTTTGGGGTTGTGTGCCAACAGTGATACAGAGCTCTCTCTGGGCTCCTGCTTTTGCTGAAGGAGTCCCATCAGTTCTTCCACAGGGATGTGGAATGTGTGAAAGGATTTAACCTGAGGTGTGATTTGTCCCCCTCCCTCTCTTCCTGATCTTTGTTCTCTGGAGGTGAGCTCCTGGTGCCTCTGCCTGGTAGCTAACCTAAGAGGGGATCAGTTAAGTTCCTGTGGAGGCATGGCAGAGGAGGGGGAAAGAGATCTTGGCTCATATCCATAATATGGCTTAGTTGCTGTAAATTTAGATGAACAATATTTCTCTAACTAAGAAGTATTGAAAAAGAATGGGTTTCATATATGCACAAATAGTGAAAGGAATTGTCAGGAGAGAGAATTCAGCAAAGATAACACATGAAGAGAAAGAAGGGCATGTCCCTGCTGGTAGTATTCTAGTGATCTGTGTTTTGGGATGTTGCAAGTGTCTGTGGAAATCAAAGTTGCACTTTGCCCCTTGACGCTATCTCTGAATATCAAAGCAATAGCCTAGGGTGGAGCAGGGATCGTGACCTAAGCTGCAGTATAGAAAACCTTGAGTGCTTTTAAATACCAGCTATGTGACAAATTTCTCTTGCCCTGTAATACCTAGCTGAGGACTTCTTTCTGACTGTCCTTTCTGACTTTTCTGGCCATCCTCTACAGGTCTGGGCTTTGTAAATCTTACAGGCATGAGACAATGGCAGATGAGGAATATATTATGGTAATGTAGGTTTAGTTCTTTTTCCTTAATGTCAAAAATCATTGCTTTCTCTTGACCACTGCTTTTCACTATCTGAATTTGTGATTTACTGTACAAGTAATTCTTGTTGCGCAACACCAGTTTTGTGTTTTGGAGAGAAGGGCTTGACCTAAGTTTGCAAGGTGGAAGAGCATTCCTGCCAACGTAATGCTTTGCTACTCCAGAAAGGTACCCGTAGCTAGGTGTGTGATGAGCCTGGGAGCTGCACGTGGGTTGGTAAAGGCTGAAGCAAGAGGCAGGCGTGTCCTGCAGCTTCCTGTTTCTTTCTCGTGCTGTAACACTCTGGCATATTATTTTTGTGCATTAAGTTAATTTGCCATTTTCTAAGGCTATAAAGCTTTGCGTGCTAAATTCCAAAGAGCCTCAATCCTCAGGTTGCTCTCATGAATTCCCATAATTGAAATTAATGAAATATTTGATAGGCTGGTGTTCTTACTCTTTCTTGTTACAGACCTACCCATTTTGGAATGCTAAAGCAAAATTTTTAAGACACACTTTGGAGAATCTGAAGTACATAGACTTCATGAAGTGCAACTTAGCAAGTGTTATAATGAATTGCGATATTCTTTAAGTGCTAAACAGAGTTGTCGATGTGTGCAGTGATGTCTGTGTGAGATCTTTACGGTCCTGATTTTTTTGGAGGTAGGATAGGAAGGGGTGTGTAACTATTTTAAAGTTGCATGTGAATTATATTTTTCAGTAGAAAATAACAGAAGTTGCTGTAAATTGAGTGAAATGGAAATAAAGAAGTTGCGTTGAAATGCCGTGTAACTAGTTAAAAGAAAAGTGGAAGTCATTTGAAGGGTACTTGTCTAGCTCTTATCTGTTGGATCTCTCTTTCAAAATACTATCTGTGCCATGCAAAAGTGTGAGAATTTTCTAAGATAAATCGTACCTGCCAAAGAAGCAAGTTGATGTGAAGAGCGGTGATGATGCCAAGAGGGGTAACCTCCTTTCACTTTACTTACTTAAGTCTACTAAATCCTAAAGTAGATCCTTTTAGGATCAGCTAGATCCTAAAATATAGCAAATATGAGAAAAGCCCAAAGCACTGATATTACACTCATAAAATAGGAGAGAAAAACAATCAAATAAGAATATGTATCTTAGTGCTAGAATAAATGCACACCTTTTACACGATCTTTCTTTCCTCAGTGAAGCAGGACCTGTACAGGTACAATCTTAAGTTAATTTTAGGAATTAAAACTTTATAACTTTAGTTCAAACTTACTTATTTCATGTATACATACACCCCAATATTTTGAACAATAAGGGATTAAATTTGCACTGTTAAAGACTAACCGTCAGGTCAGTTTTCAATCCCCTTGCCTCTATTCAAGAGGAGCCATGAAATGCTAAACAGGTCTCTCTGATGCTCTGAGCTCAAAGGTGTGCACGCTTCAAGACAGTTCAGAATTAGGATGTGTTAGTCTGAACAGTATGTGCTGCCTTGCCCATGAAGTGTGAAAAGTGCATCCTGTTTAACTGGAAAGATGTATAAATTGATAGCCCTTGTACTATTTCCTCAGCTTCATGGCATGAAGGTACATATTAGGGACAAAGATGTTTAGTGATTGAAGTTCAGAAAAAGAATTTCTAAAAATTTGGAAAGAAATGTGTATCAGAAAGTAAAAAAGGAATTGGCTTTTAAAACTCAGCTTCTTAAAATACTGTGCTGCAGAAGAGCGTCTGCGGCGCTCCGAGGCAGAGCATACAGACTGGAGGGCAGATGATAGACCAGCCTATGCATGCACCACAATGCGGAGTTCTCTTAAGGCACTCTCCTGCATTTAAAGCCTTCTACCAGCTTCTGTGAATAAACAGCAGTGTTTCACTTACTACTCCAACATTAGTTATTTCTGCGTTAGTTTAGTTTAAACAACTATTACTTACAAAAATTGTCTAAGCTAATGTAATATCAAACATTTCCCTCTGATTGTTGGTAGCATCTATGTTAAGAAAGCATTTGAAATCATTTGCCAATGGTTCCTGAGTTCAGCTGCCCTTTTAAATAGAAATTAAGTAGCAGCATATTAATCTAACAGTATGAATTAGTACAGAATTTCTTTCCTGAGCTTTACCTACCCATAAATCATTTATCCTTCTCGCCACATTAGAATATTTGAAATAATATGAAATGAGCTTTCTTGAATTGTTTGCTGTCATTTAGCAGTGGAAAAAAAAAAATGGTTAGTTCTTTTCCTGTACTTACATATCCGTAGCTTCCCAGATCCTCTGAGCAGTTAAGGGAATTAGCAGGACAGGCTGACTGCGAAGCCTTGCTCTTGCACATTGTTTTGAAGAGTGATGACGTCTCTTCTCTTGTGGGAGGGGTAGCTCCTCGCATGCCTGAAAAAAAGAAAAAAAAAAAAAAAACACTTATTTGTATGTCAGCCCCGATTTGCTGCCTACTGTTTTATGGATGTGAAAGCATCTATTTTAGTTTCTTTTACGATTAGCCCACTCAAAGAGGGTAGTTAGAATCACCACCACCAGCTCTCCCACAGTTACGTGCTGCTGTCCTTCCTGCAAAGGGACTTTACCCAGAAGTTTACGTGGTTAACTGCCGACTCGCTAAAAATTCCTGAAGAAAAGCTTTGGTTTATGTTACGTTTGTATAGAAAACCAGTGCAATTTGTCACCAGGAGTCATCTGATCAGTACAAACTTTCAAACTTTCTAACTGATCAGATCTGACCCAGCGCAAGATAACCCCCAAACGGAGGCGTGCGGCTGCGCTGTGTCACCTCAGGCATCTCAACCGCCCGTGTACATCCCCAGCACGCTCTAGGATTACGAAATGCCCTTTGAAAGCATGTGAAGGGGCTAAGAGCCCTGTCTTGCCCTCATGAGAAGGTGTGCCTTCGTACCCTGTTTGGTGCATTTTGAGCAAGGATGCCAATAAGAAGTACTTCTGATACAAATGCAAGGCAAATGCATTTAGAAGGAATGAGCAGCTCTGAAAACACAAATCTGATTGCCCCAAAATTCTCTTAATAAGGACACCTTAAGAAATACCAAAGAAATGGGGTTTCAGATTTTGAGATAATCTTTTGTTACCTGTCATAAACTTGTTTCTGGGTGAAGAACATTCATCTAGCAGTTAAACTGCATCTTGTTAAGGAGGTTGTGAAGATCATAAGTAGATGGAAATTCCTGGCATTGCCATTAGAAACTGTAGTTGAGAGTTACCTGGGATTTTCCCCAAAACCTCATACAGATCATTCATTTCTGCAAAAGATGGCTTATCTTTAAGGTGGCCTCATTTGGTGGCCTGTTTTTAAAAAGCAAGCAAGTAGACGTGATGATGTTCATAGCAGGTCCAACCCGTGTAAAGGCTGGAAACCATTAGGAGACACTGAAGCTGCATTCACACTGCCAAGGTTTTGCTGACAGCACAGTGTCAGCAGTGTGCGGAGGTATGATCTTGACTTCAGGAAATGCTTGGAAGAACTGTTGAACTCACTGTGGATTTTTTTTTTCTTTCTTGTTTTTTCCCCCTTTTTTTGCTTCATTAAAGGATAGAATGCCTTATATGGAGTAATGAGCTGTAAACCAGTGTTTGAAGGGAAAGTACACAGGATCTTTCTTCATATAGACACAAAATAATATTGCAAGAGAGTTCCTTGTCTAGAAAGAAAAATAGGGGGCAGAAATGAGAAATTTGGAAATACAAAGGCATGCGGTAATTTTTGATCAAGGGTTGACATTTATACTAAAACTTTATAATAAAGAAAATATCTATTAAAAAAAAAATACTGTTGTAAAAATAGTACCAATACACGTTCCTTGCCCTGATCTGATAAAATATTGCCTTCCTGTGATGAAGATAGATTGTTCTCTTTGAGCCACCCTGATGCAGTAGCCACTTAGGCAGCATAGCGTGAGGTGGTGGTTGCTTGGGCTGAGTGATGCACGTTGCAGTCCCTGCTACACCCTCCATCTTTCTAGCTCTTCGTTTTCTGTTCTTATAATGCTGCCGTTTCTTCTGGTTGCCTACCCCAGCATTTCGATATTTAAAGTGAAAAAAAAGCACTTTTCAGAAAGTGTGGTTTGTTTTACCATTTTCCTGCAGAAGTTTTTTGGTTTTCTTTACGCAAATGTAATGTGGATTAAAACACCTATGTGTTACTTTCAGGGGCGGTAGCAGTTAATATTACGACCGATGTGTTATGTTACCACTGTTAATTTATTTTTTTGTCTCCTTACTGCTCTATTTGAGCAGTTTGCAGAGGGTACTGGATTTATCCTTACAATCCGGTATCCAGGCAGCTAGCACACAAAGCAAGAAATAACTTCTGCAGTTACGTGGGATGCTTATGGAACAACCAGCCTGAGTTCCAAAAAGAATCTTTTTTCCTTGGGAGATGGCTCGGGTGTCCAAAAGTAACCTGTGGCTGAATCCTGTCTTTTTCTCCAGGCAGACATTATTTATCAAGTGACTTGAGTCTGTGCAACAGCAAGTGATTGCTCATCAGTGAGTCATGGTAGCTCGTTCTGTTGCTTCATACAGGCCAAATAAAATGCTTTAGGTTAAACTATGATAGAGATTTAGTTAAGCACCCAAGCCAGATGAACTAAAGCGGGACTAAAGATTTCAGTGCAGTTGCTGGACCCTTCCTCCTCAGCGAAATACTGTGCCGCTTAAATCCCTTCAACACTTTTCTTAAGCCTCTGTACCTCCCAACGTACTCCCATTTCTGGGCCAGGTCTACCCAAGCAGAGCTCACTGGGAGCTGCTGCTTCTGAGAAAGGGTCAAGCTGCTTTCTTTTACTGAGCTCGGATTTTGCTTTGCTAAATATGGTCAGCAATGGTTGCTTCTTGGGGGAAGAAAAGAAGGCAACTTAAGTAAGCCATCATCATCATCAATTACTTGCTGCAGGTACCCAGTGCAGAGTTGGTGGCTAAACACAGGTACGTAACTCTGCAGCACTTGGCTGGTGGTAACTGTTTATCAGTTAAGGATAAATTGTCCTTGCTGTGATACTGTTGCTCAGTTGGGGTGCAGGGTTGCACAAGTCTCTCCTGTCCCCCCTGCGTAGTTCATCACTATGATCATCAGCACGCTGACTGATGTTGGCCTGAAGTGAATGCTGATTTTATATTAAAGAGGGGACAGAGACCTCGATAAAATAGTTTTGTTTCTCTTATTAGTAAGCTGAAAAAGTTCTTGGTGGTCTGCAAAAAGTTTTTGTGTGGGGGCATAACTGAAGAAATTGTGTGTATTTTGGCAAGCTGGTACAATAGCAACGATCCCTAAGCAGACAGCTGAATTGAGAGCTACGGAGCGCTTTTGTGAGAGACGAAGAGCTGCCAGCCTCTTAAGCCTCGCACAGACAAGATTGAGATATGGCCAACTGAAGAACAGAAGAAGCTAAAGAGCAGTACTCAAATACGTCAGCATCTAATTAATGATGGATAAATTAAAACTAAAATCAAAAAGATTTTAGCCACCAAAAGATGAAGGTTTTGGATTAGCTTGCCAATCAGCAAGGAGAGAAAAGAACCTGAAAATGATTTAAAATGGAACTGAGTAGTCCATGGAAAATATTGTCAGTCTTGGAACAAAGGTTTAAAGCTTTTTTAAAAAGAGCTAGGTGTCTGACTTGCATTTTTTCCTCAAGAGAAAAATGAAAAGTATTCACTATTTGGTTAAAATGTGCTTGGTTTCTTATTTTGATAAACCCTAAGTTGCAGTGATTTTGCTGAGATATCCGGGGACAGGAAGAGGCTACTTTTTTCCCTCCTTAAGATGCACACAACTTCTTTTCAGGGTTTCTCTTGTTTTTTCTTTGTTTCTTTGTTTTGGTTTTGTTTTGTTTTTTTTCCCCTAAATTCTTGTGAAATATTGCTAATAAGGTACAAGAATACTGGGGAAAAAATGTCCTGGTTTTGAGAAACTTAAGGAATTGGAGTGTCCTGCTCATGTCTAGCAGAAGGGCTGGATGCAGTGCCATCAGTAGTTCCTTTTAGTCCTGGCTTCTGTTAGTCAGAGGATCAGAGCTGCCCAGGAATTAGCTAATTTTAAGGGTGTTATTTGGAATGTTTAATACATCTGAAACAAAGACTGGCAACTTAAATGTAAAATGGCTCTGTCTGAACAGCCCGTAGGGAAATAGAGCACTAACACAACAGATGAAGTGTAGTGTTTGTGTGCTTTGTATTACTTGCAACTGTACTACAGGGGTGTGAGAGGTTAATGTTTCTATAAAGAACTTAAACCGTTGCCAATAATGTGACCATTAAAAAAAAAAATACAAATGTGGTGAGTCATTCTAAATAAACTAACGTAAAAGTTATTTCTTCAAATTTTAATCCCGCAAAACTTCCAGTGACAACAGCAGATACTTTTTGCAGAAGTAACATGAACTATTTACCCATTTGTTCCCATATCATAGAATCAGGGTGTTTATTCCATATTTTATGCACATATTTGCTAATGTTATATTTGCTAAAGTTTATTTTAACCTGCATTTAATATTTATTCACCCTTTTAGAATTAAGGTAGCTTGTTGGGAAATGATTGTCCCTGGTTGTTTGGTTTGTGTCAGTAGTTCATAGGTCTCAGGTTTAAAGGCTTTTTTTCCAGGTTATTTATTAGATTAGTGATAGTATCAGGAATAAAATGATTAATATCCTTTGAAGTGCCATGATTAGCTTCTACTAAAAAATTGAGATGATTTTGTGCAAAGAAAGGATATCACGATTCTCAGACACAAACATATGTGGACTCTAAATTGAGTTTATGCCACTTGGTGTTTAGGAAGGTGTTTTCAGTCATTTGGGTTAGAAACTGACATTTTTACAAAGAATTCTAAAGCGTGACAGATTAAATGCTAGAATTTGAATACTGTGTATGGACACCATGTTCATTCCAAAGTTTTACTGCAACAGAAGGCTTTAGAATGATTATATCCCCATTTTTGTTCCATCGACAGAAAGCATTTAAAATGATTTTTCTAAGTTATTTTCCCCAGCATTATGGTGAAAGCATTGTGCATGCCTTTCTGAAATGCTTGCTTATTCCAAAGCCATATGCATCAGCATGAACAGGAGGGATCAGAAGTCTCGGCAGTTACAGGGCTATACCTCCATCCCATTGGGATCCCAGAGATGTGTTGGGATATCACAGCACTAAGTCACATGAGCTGGCTGGCTGGAGGCTGTTTAGGAAGGCCAAGCTGTGAGGTGAGGTGGGAGGAAGAGTTGTTGTTCAGCAGCAGCAATGTGTGTAACTCTGCCCAGGAGTGGATGATGGGCCAACTGAGAGCTTATAGGTCCAGACTAATGGGCAGCCAAATGTGGGTGATGTTGTTGTGGTGACCGCCTGTGCTGGAACAGGTTGCCAGAGAGGTTGTGGAACCTCCATCCTTAGAGATATTCAGAGCACAACTGGACGGGATCCTGGGCAATGTGCTGTAGCTGACCCTTCTTAAGAAGAGGGGTAGCGGGGATTGGGGGACTCCAGAGATCCCTTCTGATCTTGACACTTGGGGAATCTGTGAAGAAACTTCAAAGGAATGAAAGGAAAGGCAAAGAGGAAAAGAGAAAAGTGAAGAAGAGAGTAGTAGTCCTTAAGCCACTTAGATGCTGAATCTGACTGTGTTACCAAGCAATTAATTAACTTAATGCAAAGAGTTAAAACGAGTCCTTTGACTTACAGTGCATGAATGGTTGTTTAACCTGTGCAGCCAAATATAGGAACAGAAATCTCTCCGGTGACTGCAAGCTTCAGCACCAAGACTTTAGTTATGCACAGAATAATAATCTAGGTTTGACAGTATCATGGATAGTCATACACTCCAATCCCCCATTCAAAGCAGGTCCATCTAGAGGAGGTTGCTCAGAGCTGTGCCCAGATGAATTCTGAATGTCTCTGGGGCTGGAGATTCTTGCTCTGTGGGCTCCTTGGCCCAGTACTGGCCCATCATTGCCCTCTGCTGAATTTGCTCCAATAGGTCAATGTCTTTCTTGTAACAAGGGGCCCCAAACTGGGAAGAGCACTCCTGGTGCAGTCTGAGACGTGCCGAAAGGAAGAGAATATTGTTTCCCATGACCTGGTGACTCCACACTTGCTAGAACAACCCAGAATGCAAATTGTCCATCCCCACAAGGGTGAACTGCTTCCTAATAATAATTTGAAGGTTTTCCCAGGTCCTTATTTTTGCAAATCTGCTTTCTAGCCAGTCTGTGTGGTTGCATGTGGTTATTCCTACCCAGGTGCAGAACTCTGCATTTGCTCTTGTTGAGCTTCATAAGTTTCCTGTTAGCCCATTTCTCTCCAGCACATCAAGATATGTGTGAATAGCAGCTCCGCTCTCCAATGTGTTAGCATGAAGAAGAATTGTCCCCAGTATGGGTTGCTGAGGCATGCAGGTCACCATACTGGACACCATTTGGACTCTGTACTGCTGGTCAGAACCTTTTGAGTCCAGCAGTGCTGCCAGTTCCCATATTCAGTCCAGCCCTTCCCAGTTTTGCTTCAAGGCGCAAGGTAGTCTGAGGCATAGGCCTTGACAGAGTGAAAGTAGACGGCAGCATCCACTACGTTGCCCCCGTTTGCAGTGCCAGTCATCTCATCACAGGAAGCAATCGTGTTAGTCAGGCGTGATTTGCCTTTGGTAAGTCAGTGTTGGCTTTTAGCCATCACTTTGTCCTTCACGTGGCCAGAAATGACTTCTAAGAGGATTTGCCCTGTAATCTTCCTAGGGACTGAGGTGAGGCTGGCTGTAGCTACTTGAAGCTTCCTTCTTGAAGACGTGTGATATTTGCGTGTTTAGAAATGTGCCCTGATCACCATGACTTTCGAAGAACAGCCTAACAGTGACCATCTCCTTCAGCACCCTGAGGTGCATCCCATGTGGTCCCGTTGACTTGGCTATGTCCAAATGGCTCAAGTGTTTCCCGATTCTCTTCCTCTATAGTGGATACTGCTTCAGTCCCACAGACTCTGCTGGGAGTCTCAGGGATCTGGGAGAGCAGAGCGCAAGCCTTTTTAAGGAGGGCAGAGGCAAAAAAAGGGTTGTTGAGTACCTCAGCCTTTTCCGTGTCCTTTGACACAAGGTCCTTCTTCCTTAACCTTCCCTTTGCTGCCCATGTCCTTGTGTGTCATATTATATTATTGTTTCATAGATAACCTCTTTGGAAGACCCACTATAGTTGAGCAGCATCTATGAATATATTCTAAAACAAGGCATGATTAATGCTTAGAAAATTTTGAACAGAGCAGAAAAGATAAACTGTGAATTTTAAAATAGAGCTACATAATGAAAAGGAAACAGTTTTCATGCAATGAATTAACTTGTGGAAATGAGTTCCATGAAATATTTTAGACATTAAATTAGAAAAATCCTGTATGGATATTAGTGTAATACCTGATTATACTAAGATTTAACTCTATCTAAGAAACATAAATATATGCCTTTGCAAGTGTAAGCGTGCCTGGGTGTCTTAACTACTGTTTTAGAGAGAAAAAAAAAAGTCATTTTGTGTGTTCCCCTTAGCTCCTCTAGTTTGTCAGGTTGTGAGCAGTGTCAGATACAAGACTTACAGTCACATGAATCACCATATTTGATGGTGTTTTCTGTGTTTCACTGCTGGCATAAGTGGTCAATATTAACATTTAAGGAACCTTTCAGCATTTTATAATGTCTTTTTAAAACACAGTTGTAGTCAAGGGAAATTCCTTTCTGTAATTTCCCATCTTATGAGTGAGTGCACTCTTGCATGTAAAACCTTAGTGTTTGAGTCACTAGTTACCAGAGGAGAAATAAAACCTGAAAAGCATGCTGCAGTTTTGGTACTCTCTGAAGCCATTTGGTAAGAACAGAAAGAATTAAATTCCATACACTGAAAATATATAACATCATTTTTCTAAGAGAAGAAAAGATCTTTTTTTTTTCTGTTTTTTTTTTCCTCTTTCCTCACTTACAAAATTGGTCTCCTTCATTAAATACTGTTTGACAGCAACAGAAGCAGTTCTGATAAAGAATTATTTTTGTATGTACTTTTGTAGCTCTACCTCTGAACTCCCACAACTCAAATGATTTGAATATATGCAAAGAGTTAGCTGTTTGTGTATATACAGATGAAATCTGTAGATTTCTACAGATGAAAGAGTTACTAGAGGTAGCGTTCTCTGCGCATTCACATTCAGCTGGTGGTTTGCTGAAGAGATGATACTAAAAATGATTCAATCTTGTTTAATTAAACTTCATTTAAGTCCTCAGAGGCAGATGTTTTCAGCAAGCTGAACTTCAAATATAACAAACAAATGGTAATGAAATAGTTTTAAGCCACTGCCCATTAAATGAGTAAAAATAGTATTTGAACTGTGAATTCGATTATCAGTTTTTTTTCCAGTTACAAGTATCATATTTGGCAGTACTCAGGAAACGAAAGTCTAAATATTCAACCCATCATTTCCCAGGGTGTTACTGCCATCAGTCGAACCTCCTCGAGGAAGACCCTGTTTCTGAGCGAGCCCTCCAACGTGTGTAGCTCCTGGCTCCTGCCGTTAGTACAATTCTCACTGAGCATAACAAGATCCTGCGCGTGTAAAGGCCTGTGCAAACCGTAGGCCTCAGTCAGCAAGGAGAGTAAAAATATCCTTTGCGTTATCCAGCCTGTCTGAGCCCCAAGAGAGCCCAGGGTAAGCGGGGTAGATGTACATTTTGCGGGTAACCTCCCCCTGGCTATCAGCTGTAGCTTGTTGCTTGGAAGTTACCACCATGGTGGCTCTGGCAGAGGAGGGCCTCATGTCTAGGCTCCCTTGTCTGCTCTACCAGTATTGGCCGTGTTATGCTGCTAACTGCTTAAATGCAGGGGAAGATTCAGCCAACACTTTTTTTTTTTTTTTTCCATTAGTGACTTAGTTGAACAAAATGGTTGATGGGCAAAACTCTGAAAGTGGTATTTTGGGCTGACAAGAGGTGTTGAAGTACAGCAAAGAGCTAAGCTTTGGCTGGGGTGGAGAGAGGAGCTCTCTGTCTGCCCTCAAGCAGCTAATAGTATATCTTGCTTATAGATGTGTTGGAGCCTGAATTGGAATCTAAAGGCAATTTTCCCTTATGGGAAGTAACTTTTTTTTTGTTTGTTAATCTTCATCTCCATTCTTGAAAGTATTTTTCTTCTAGTATCTCCTATATCTGTGCCTTTGGCACTGATTCTGCAGTGGTAGTTTCCTGGAAACTGAAAGGTTTTATGGTAAAGAACACAGGCTTTGTGTTTGGGGATATGCATGAAACGCTCATCATTTCAGTCTGGCTGGTGTGGTCATTGTATAAGGTGCCTGAGTCTTACATTTGGTAAAACTGACCCTGGAGAGTGTGTAGAAACTCAGCATCTCATGCTGTGATAGAGGTGAGAATCCTAAAAAACGTTCCGTTACGGGTAGGTCTGTGCAAGGTGCCCGCAAAGGGACTGGCGTCAAACTGTCGGGGTTCCAGCCCTCTGATGAGTTGTGATATGCAGTGTGTCAGCAAGCTGACAATGAATAAGAGAGCATAACTTTATAGGGTGCTCAGAGGTCTCCATCATCTTTTGGAGTAAGTGCAGCCCTCTTTGGGTTAAAGAAGTTTTGTTCTGTTACAGGTGACTATTGGTTTTCTTTCTTTTGAATGCTGTGTTTTATGGAAACAATCTGCTATTACAATAAAAGTATTGCCTTCTGTACTGCCTACATCCTGAACAATGGGGAAATAAGATACTTTTGTCACCTACTTCTTTGCAAGGATAATTGTCAAGTAAGCATACCTATTTTGCTGTGAGATCTATTATATTGAACTTAATAAATTTTCTAATTTTCAGATTGTAGGAACTTTGTTTGCAAGGTTATGCTGCACTTTGTACATAGAATTAATTATTTTATATTGTTTTGCATTATTGTTGCTAATATTCCTATTAACCATCTGTATCTTTCTTTTTGCAGCTTGGGTCCTGTGTTTGCTTTGTTTGTACCGTTTTACTGCTCCATTCCAAGAGTGCAGGTGACACAAGTATTAGGCCACTTTTCTATCACAAACAAGACACTGGTCTATATACTGGGTTTACAGGTATGGTATGTACTTGCTTGTTCATCTTTTATTGAATTGATAACCCAGCAATTAATATCACTGTATGTTCTTATATCAATTTGGACCCATGTGAGTGGTACATATGTTTAGCTAGTGTCTGTCCTGTCAACTAAAATACTGAAAAACTTTTGCTATTCAGCATTTCTGTGTGCTGAAGTAGTGAACAAAGTATCTGTTGTTTCATTGTCTTGCATGGCAAAATATAATGCGCAAATTCTGTAATGCCTTTTATTTTGGTTCAATGAAATGAACCAGGTGAAAATGGTTGGAACCTGCTGCTGAGGCATGCGCCTCTTTCACCTTTGTAATTTGCTCTGTTTTCTTGTTTTTGTTCGTTTTCCCTTTGTCTGTTAGATCTCAAATTAAGCCAACAGAGTACAGTATTTTTCTGTGATAAGATAAGTGATAAGAGTTTCTAAATTATCAAAAAATTTGGCTGAATTGCACTTCTCTGTAAATTAATATTGTTTTTATACAAAGCATTTCCATGTGACAGGTAACTGAAAATAGTTTTACATAGAATGCATCAATATCAAGGAGTGTTACCTTAAAAAAAATAAATGGAAAAACATAAATGCTTGATAGAAACACACAGTAGTTGTTGAAGAAAGCAAAAATACCCACAACAGCCTAGAAATGAGTGGACAGCCATGTCACAAGGTGAATTATGGAACAGAAGACTTGCCACCTTATGAGAAGTTGCACTCATTTTTATACCCTCCAGGGACACAGAAATAGCTCCAAAACTAACGGAAAGCACCAGAAGTACCTGAGGGGTAGCAGAGGGTATTTTAGAATGAATGGTCACTTTCAGAACATTGATTCATGCTCTACCTGAACTCATTCATCCATTTGCTGTGGAGCATTGGGATTGCTTTGATTTCTACCCTAGCACCAGCCTTTTTAAAGATTTTTCAGAAGTTGTGCTTCCTCTCCGCTGAAGCCATCGCAACCACTACTATTTCAGTGTTCTCTGTTAAAACAGTGGTATCGTTTGAGCTTTGTTCCCCTGTATCCCTTGCCTTTTGCTCTCTTACATCTAACACTTAGAGATCACTAGTTACTAACTACTCTGTCTTCACTGGATTTTGCTCTGCTTTATACAGAACAATTGCTACTGTTGCAGAGGGAAGCACATCTGCCTTCTCATTTATAAACTCTGTCCTTATCTCAAGCCACTCTTTCCATAGTCACACGTCTAGAGGAGATATTCTCATGACTCAGTCTGCATCTTACAGACCTACTTTTGTAACAGCTTTCAGTCTAAGTTTTAGCCTATTTTTTCCAGTTGATAATAACCTTCTCCAGGTGATTAATCCCCTCTACTTTGCTAAGAATGATGGGCCCCTCTGTTGATTAAGTAGACTTTTTGAAAATGTGCTCAACCTATTTCTGTGATTTTGTATCTATAAATATTCTACTGGGAGAGAACTTTAATTCTGACATTCATTTTTGGTCTCTCCGTGGCTGCCTATGTAAGAGCTTCACTTGCACTGCCTTCCCCTGCTTGGAACTCTTCTCCTGCTGCTGCTGCTGCTGAGTCATTTCCTTTGCTTCAGTTTATCTTTTAAACTTGTTTTTCAGTGCAGCCTATAACTGACATCCTGTTATACATAGTATGTTATATGAAAATAAAATGTATTGTTCTGTAGGAAGAGAACAATTGTTGGATCCTTGTGTTTTTTCCACCTCTGCTACGTCTAGGATATCTCTTTGTTAATGTTAAACTGAATTTTTGCAGAAATAAATGTTTGACTTTTTCCAATGTCATGATAAATACAAACCCTGTATAGTACTGCAGTGCAGTAAATCAGACAGCAATCACTATGTTAAACTAAAATTTAAATCATTACTCTTATCTTCTAGCTCTTAACCTCTGGTTCCTACATCTGGATTTTAGCCTTAAGTGGATTGGTAAGTCTACTGCTTTAAAAACCATGTGATGCTTAAAACACTCTGCTATATATACAGCACAGCATACTTGAACTCAAAAAAAAGAACTAGGACTAATGAGTTATGTTTGTCATTGTAACAGTACATAGAAAATTTTTGTCTTCAGTCCTTGAAAGTGTGAAGGGCTGACTGGTGCTAAACTGACAGACAGTAAAAGAGTTGGCTAATATTTTTAGATTGCTGATACTTTCTGACCCCATAAAAATATTTTGCGGCTTTAGACTCTCAAGTGAAAATAATGAGAAAATGGTAGAAATATCAATTTCAATAGCATGTGCTTTTAAATCCTTTATTAACCTATTGTTTTATTTTTATCAGTTTTCAGCACATCTCAGGCTTTTCTTCCAGAAAGCAGCTTCTAGCTGCTTTGTGAGGATATTGCGTTTGGCCATTCTTGTATCTCCATGTTTGCAGCGCAGCCGTTTCACACTGTCAACAGCTGTAGAAGTGTGAAGTCACTTTCCTCACCTCTTTCAGATAAAAGTGGTGTGGCCTGTCCTCTTTTCCTTTTCAACTATGGTCTTAGCACTAACGCATTCAGAGTACTGAAACAGATTGTACTGAATCTTCTAGATTATTAGATACTGATTAGCTGCTTGTGATATTTTTGGTTTGATATGTTTACAAGTTAGGAGCTCTAGCTGTGATTTCCTGCACCAGAATCTTCTCTGTTTTTCAAACACCAAAAAGTGCTACTGTTTCCAAAGCATCTCACTGCTAATTTATGCAGTCTTATGAAAAATTTAAATTGTGTCTTTGCTATTAGAACCCACTAATTCAAATGTAGGTAAACTCAGAGTGAAATGACTATGGACAGTTCCACTGACTGCTCCAAAGCATTGTGTGAGTCCTGGTAGAGCAGCCAGCAGAAAGGACAGAGCAGCAAATAGTGAAGCCTGCCCAGCAGCCTGGCCATACCACAAGCGTAGGTGAAAGCAATGAAACTAACAGCCTGGACTTTCTCTATCCTGAAGATTAGCCCAAGCCTCTGAGCCTGACAGAGGATCTGTGGCTTCCTACATATACTCTACCCTTCCTGTTACTCTCCTGGCTCTTTTAATAGCCCTTCCTTTAGAACAGGTATTCATTGGGAAAAGAGGAAAGGCCTTTAAACCCTTTTTGCTTGGGGCCAAGAGCCATGCGCCACTTGCATATGCACATTATCCAGTTCTTATTTTAATTCTCTTATTAACGTACACTTTTCTTTAGATGCATAATATAACTTTGTTAGGATTCCTTTTCATATATCAACTTTTTAATTGCAGGCTTGCAGTATGTTTTAAATAGATACAAGTCCACAGAAATAAGCTGAGCTTTCTCTGAGTTACAGTAAGCCTTAAAAAAGATCATTTAAAGTTTTCATATTGCTGCAGTCCTCCTTTAGCTGATAGCATGATTTAAGTCATCATCAGAAACTGATGTTTTTTCAACCTCAAATTTTTTTGCAACAAGCAGAGATCTACACTCTTCCGCTCTTGTGCTAAGGTTACAATTTGGAAAAAAGTTGAGAACATTTTTCACACAGTATATCTGTCAGACCTCTGTGAATAGTAAGCATTTCTTTCTTCTCTATATAAGTGTGTGTGTGTGTATACACATGAATATATATATATATATATATGTATCTCAGAATTTGGAGTCTTTTGAGAAAGCAGATAAGGGAGTAAAGTTTTAAAGAGTATTAAAGGATCTGAAGAGAAATATGAACTACACTGGAAGTCTAGATACTTTTATTACATCTGTATGAGTATAATTACATTGAATACATACAGAAATACATTGGGTATGAAATGCATGTTGAATCATTTTGGCAACTGATTTATTTTCGGAACTGTTACTACTGTTACCTATGTGGCCTACTGTATCTGTGGTGAATCAAATTTGCGTGTATTTGCACAGACATAGTAAATACATGAATACTGAGTCAGCTAGGTGTGGGATTTGGTTCACTGCGTACTGGACACTTCTCTGACTAAATTTTTACCTGAAAATAGCCCTTAGACTTGCATGTGACCGTATACTATGCTGTGCTGCAGTTTAGCTGTTGTTGCACTTGTGCTTATCTGGAGTACAACATACAGTTTTACAATGTACTGGCACAATATTTGAGTTGTCAGTTCATTCACTTCAGGATGTTCCTAGTTTAGGCTTATTTAAATTCTCACCATTGATATTTTAACATGTAATGAAATCTCTTAGACTAAATGATGCCTGGCTTTTCAGGTAGAAGATGTGGCATCGGGGAGAGAATTTTTTTTTTCTATTCATCCTTGTTAAATTTGTTAAATGCTGTTAAATTTGTGTATAAATTCCAGTCAGGTGTAAAACAGCTCGGACTTGTACCTCCTTGAGTTCGTGTTTCCAGTGGGTTGGAGAATCAAAGAAGTTCCGATGTTCGGTGTTCGCCTTTGCTATAAGACTTATCTTCCTGGATCAACTGACTTTCAGTGAGCATAGGAGGACACTATAAAAGGCAACTTCCTTACTCTCCTGCATGAAACTAGTGTACCTCTCAGTTAGCACTGTTTTGGTATGGCAGGATGGGCCTCGTAACTGCAATTGCTAATATGTTATGTAAAGTTTACAATGTTAACCTGTGATGTTGAAGTTCATTTACAAAAAAAAAAAAGGAAGAATATAAGAAGAATAAAACCAATTTATAGATTATAGATTTATAGTCCAGATTTGTTTGGTATGATATGTTTTTTTTCTTATTAGTGTCATAAAATTAGGATGTTTTTGATTAAAGATACAGATTTCCATTTGACTATTCAAAATTCTTTGAATAATTGTTTACAGAAGGACAGAGTTTACTGTAATGAATATTGCTCAGTTCAGTGAATCCCAGGAACAGTTTTCTTACTGTTTTTCTTTAAAACACTCAAAAGACTTTAGAAAGTTTTATCTGCTTATATGTTTCTTTAGACATATACACATCAGTCCATCTTCTCTCCCTTGTTCTGCCCTTAACAGAAATGTCAGCTTACGTTTTGTGCTATTCCTCCACTCCTGCAAGTTTTATATTTGAGGGGGCAGGTCAAGGCTCATTCAGTCACAGGTACAACATAGCCCATTCAAGAAATAAATCCAGGCCAGTACCAGCAGCGGAAATACATCCACTGGGATGCACAGTTCCCTCTGTGTTTTCACACAGTCTTAGCATCACACAAGCCAAGGTTTCTGTTACCTATGGTGTTAGGGCTCTGTTTCATAAGGAGAAAATGGCTTTCAGGCCTTCTGCCATTTCAGTCACATTAGTGTTGAAGATTCTTGCTTTTTAGCTAGCAGTTGGTTGGTTGGTAAGGTGACTTGTATTGCAAAAAATTCAAAATTTGAACGAGCTGGGGCTTCTGTGATCTGTCTTCAGTCTATGTGGAGTTCCCTTCCAACCTTAGGGAGTGTAAATTGCTTTAACCTTACAAATGCTCTTGTTTCCAAAGCCCTATTTATTTTGCATGTGTCCATAAGGCAGGTAGAACAGCTTTCCAAAGTGTGCCTGTGCTACCTGGTAACCTACTTTTCCCAGGGTGTGTGAAAAGTTAGACATTTATACTTCAGGTGCTGGAAAACTGTAAACAGTTGGTACGTTAGAACATAAACTTTAGAGGCTTAATGTTCAAATAGAAAGTTCAGGTAAAACTGAGTGTTTAGTTTTTTAATTTCAGTTCTGATTTTTGAGTGCTTTAGATCTTATTCTTGATTTTCAATCTGTTGGCTTGGTTTTACATGGACTTAGGGATACCAGTGGTTAAATATTCAATGTAATTTGGATTTGGCTTTTCAGTTCTGTTTGCTAAGAACTTTATTCTTTCTCTCTGTTCATGGTTTGTTCACCTGAAGTGTCTTTCTCTGGAGACATTCCTCTCTGTAATATGTTGTCCCTTTTGGGGCAAGATGTGACCAGTCCACAGAGCAAAATATTTAAACTGCACATAACTGGCCAGACCCAGAGATAAACAGCTTTATTGCCCTTCTTTCTCCTTTTACACATTTTCTTATGTAATTTTGAACAATCTCTATTGAATTTTGTTGATACATTTTTTTGAACTCTCATTACTCCACAGTGAAGTATTCACACACAAAATATAGTCTCTTCTGCATGCTTGAAATTACCATGAAATCATTGCCAGTTTTCCTTAACAGAATCGTTGGCCAGAGTCTGATAACGTAATGTACAGTTACCCCACACTCATATCCTGCCACATATCCTTTTTTGTCCTCCAAATATTTCACATTTAGTCTTATGTAGAGCTTTGGTCAATGTCAAAGTACATCAGTATGTCAGAGTATGATCTTCCTTGACTTCTGTGTAAATGTCTAATTATAAATAGTGGTTCAGATAATTCATATCTAACTCAACTATCTTGTGGGCTGTTTTGATGACATAGAAGAGGATCAGTCTAATATGAGTAAGCCTGGATTAAAAAAATAAAGAAAAAAAGCTATGTGTTATCTGTTTTTTTTGGGGGGGTCATCTATAGCCAAGCAATATTTGAACTGGCGTTCAGGGTAAATAAAAGCTAATGGATTACTGTCAATAAAATCACATTTTTAACTTTTTTACAATGTAAATTAGGAAGAGCTATGCTGAAGGCAAAACTTACTAAAGTATTGAATTTAAATAATAGTAATTAAATGGTACAATCATGTTTTGAATATTATTGTGTAAAATAAAATCTAGCGCATTTGAGATAACATTAATAGCACTCTGAAAAGACTTACAGTGCTGTTTTTTCATTCTGAGGTTTTTATCCAGATGCCTGATAACAGACTACTTCACAGGGTATTTTTGACTTTAAAAAGTAGGAAAAAAGAGGGGCTTGTCCTTATCAGTATCTCTTAAACCAGAAATAATCTTGTAACTATATTTTAGTCTTCTAGTTAGCAAAAAAATAAAAAAAAGGTAGAGATTTGGTTGATACATCATTGTGAAACAGCATATTTTAATCATTTTAATTATCAAGAAACATAATTGTATTGCACATTGCTGTGGATTCTGTTCTAAGAGCTGCAGCAAAGGTTTGTACTATAGAAAAGGTGTGGGTGAAAACTGCTGACCAGGATAATATTTGAAGACCTGATCTAAAAGAAGTAGCCTTGCTGGTACCACTCTGATATTGCCTGATTAAAGATCCCTTAAGTTTTTTTCCGTAACGAGAACATCTGTGTTGTGTGTAACTGATGTAATTCCCCAGTACTGTGCACCAGAGACAATGTGATAAAGCAGTTCAGCAAGCTGAGCACATAGGCTGTGAAATGCATAGTCTAAAATAAGAAATGGAAAAATAATAGGATATCAGATATCAGAGAATGAAAAGCAAGTGTTGTTTGTCTATCCTAACTTGAGGATAGGCACAGAAATCCCTATATAAGCTATTTGGATGTGAATCCCATCCAAATCTAATGCTAGGTGTATGCATGCGAGCTACAGTCAACATGCAGTTGAGTGGCTGCAGACAGCTTATTCTGAGCTCCCTACATATGTTCCAGTGACTTTATTGACTTAACGTCCTCTACAATATATGCACTATATATGTAGTATAGCTCAGGCACCTTGCCCATGTCGTGGCAGTTTCATACAAACACCTGACTGACCGGGCTTACTCTTCCACATCAGTTAAAGCATTTGAGAAGAAACATCTCTGGCATGCAGGAGGTGTTAGTGTGGAAGTGCGGTCTCAGTTGTTAGCAGAGGGGGGGAATACAAATATTTCTCATTTCCGGAATAAAGAGAAATTAGTTGGAAAGGAGGAGAGAAGGTTATCATGTGTCATAAAATATCCCTGTTGTATCCATGACTTTTGATGAGTCTATAGAAAAACTAATTTTTGTTTACAATTTGCATTTCATTTTTGCTGTTTCTTTTTCAGATCTGAAGAATAGTTTGTGAGCCCAGAATCTGGTCTACTTTGTCAGTTTTACTAGTTGGTTTTGTAAGAGGTTTTGCTTCTAACTATGAACCTTTCTTGCCCTGTGATTTTACACCATCTTTACCATAGCTGAGGATGGGATGAACTGTGGCCTGGAAGCAGTTACTTCTTCATTGATTGCAGAAGGAATCTAAGAAAACCATTCCCTTGCATGTGTACTTTGGAGACATCTGCCATAGTGAGATGAATCACATCTTAGCAGTACTTTTTTTCTCTGACTTCGCTACAAAACCAGCCTCAAACTACTAACTCATAGATAGACTTTTGAATTGTGGATGTCTACATGAAGTCAGATAAATCCAGTCTTTTTTTTAATGTAAAGAGGGTTGGTCAACAATATGTTGATGATCACTTAGAGGGCTCTAGCTTGGACCTTGTTGGACCTGTCATTAATGCTGTTGAATACTGTGTTCAGTTTTGGGCCCCTCACTACAGGAAAGATATTGAGGCCCTGGAGCGTATCCAAAGAAGGGCAACGAAGCTGATGAAGGGGGTGGAGCACAGACCTTTCGAGGAGCGGTTGAGGGAGCTGGGGTTAGTTAGTCTGGAGTAGAGGAGGCTCAGGGGAGGTCTCTATAACTACCTGAAAGGAGGTGGTAGTGGGGTGAGGGTCGATCTTTTCTCCAAAATAACTACTGAAAGGACAAGAGGAAGTGGCCTCAAGTTGCACCAAGGGAGGATCAGGTTAGACATTAGGAAAAAATTCCACATGGAAAAAATAATCAAGCATTGGAACAGGCTGCTCAGGGAAGTGGTGGAGTCACCGTCCCTGGCAGTATTCAAGAAACATGTAGATAAGGCACTTAGGGACATGGTTTAGCAGGCAGGGTGTTGAGGGGCCTGTAGTTGGCCTTGGTCTTGAAGGTCTTTTCCAACTATAATGATTCTATGATTAAGTCCCAAGTTAAGAGTAGAAGTTCTATGCTGAAATACCAGTACAGTCATGCCTGCAAATATGCAAATAGCTGAAATCTGATAGCATTTGTGCTTAGCAAATAAAGATAGCATTGAAGGACTCGAAGAAAAATATCTCAATATGTCTGGCAAATTCATGACCTCAGTCAACTAGGAAGGAAATTGAAGAGAATAGTTTATTATTAATAGCATCTTATTTTTCTTTCAGTCTAACTTTTACAAAAGTTTATACTCTTAGCAGCTTTCTCTTCAAAGAAAACCAAGCAAAATAGTTTGCAATGTTACATATACACTGCAGGTTAGAACTACAAGTTGAATATATGCATAACAGTGACAGAGCCCTGGCACAGGCTGCCCAGAGAGGCTGTGCAGGCTCCTTCTCTGGAGACCTTCCCAACCCGCCTGGCTGCCGCCCTGTGCCCCGTGCTCTGGGTGTCCCTGCTGGAGCAGGAGGGCTGGACCAGATGATCTCTAGAGGTCCCTTCCAACCTCAGCCATTCTGTGATTCAGTGATTTGCTGGGTCGTTTTGCCATGCTTTCTCTTGGTTTGATATATGATAAGTTTCTGTAATCAAGAGAAATACAGAATTTTGAGGCAACCTTCAGCATCTCATTTTGATTCTAGTTATGTAGAAAGAACGAGGAATATTCCGTGGACAAACTAAACAATAAGTACAAAATTCTCAGATCAGTTTAATACCATTACTTGTTTCTGATTTATCGATATCTGAAAATAATAAGTATTGAATGCATATGATAAATATATTTGAATTATTGAGAACCAAAAATTGAGCATTTGCTGACTTGTAATTCTATCTATTTTTTTACACTTACTGTTCAGCAAAATATTTTTCAACATCATTTCCTACACCAATTAGCATGCTGTTTCTTTGTTTGATGTTCTTTTTTAATGTTACTCAAGTACGATGATTCACAATATTTCAATTAATAATGGAGCATGTGAGTCTGCATGTCGTGCAATATACTGGAAAGCTTCCATTTTTGGTTTACCTAATGAAAAAGAGAATCTGCAGCTAGTTCCTTTTTCTGAAAAAAACCTAAAACTTTGGAGGGACATGAGGGAAGTGGAGGGGAAGTTGGCCTTTCTTACAGGGCGGGAGGAGATTAGGAAGTTTCGTGTGGAGGTCTGGTAGTAGCACATGATGCCAAGAAACCGAAAAATAAGTAAGTGTGCTTTTTTCCTGTGATGTGCCAAACCATTTAAGGCATACTCCATTTTCTCTGCTCAGCATTTTTTCTTGATCAAACACTAAAGATACGATCGCTAAGATTGTAGGGTATGATGGTGTGACTATAATAAAGTGACCTAGATACATTTTATGTTGGCAGCTAAAAGCATTTAGTGTCTTTCCACACTGACTTTTTAAGAGCTTAAAAATCCCTGGATGCTCATAGCTTTAGGGAGAATAGCCCTTTAACCTGATGTACAGTGTTCAAGCTGGGGAATAATGAGATCAATTTTACAGTCTTAGTATTTTGGACCTTAAAAACTGAAAATTTGCTACATGTCTCTAAGATGTCTTGTTAAGGTTGCTTTGTAAAATGATAGATACCAAGTTCTGCATGTGAACCGCTAAAGAGGAACTTCTTTGAAAGTACTTGACATCAAAATGGGTGTATGACACTAAACCAGACTGAATCACAAGACCTGCTCTAACTACAAGCGTCTCCATTCTGCGCTATTGGAAATAGGCAGATGACTCTTTCTTCCTCACCGGAGGAAACTTCTTGAAAATGGATTAAGACCGAGCCCAGTGGTGTAAAGTTTCCAATACTTCCACCTCATAGCTTTAGAACTGCCTCAGAAAATCAAGGAGAGGACGGAGGCAGAGTGATACTGAAATCCTAACAAACGTGGAGGTAACCGGATGGTTTTAGGCAGTGTATATTAAGTGCTTTTCACAGCTGAGTCAATCCCTCCATCTATTTATAATCTCAGATCACTAGTGCACGCAGGCTTGCACAGTTGCTGCACACAGCCATTAGTCTGCAGTAAGCTCCTCTCCGTGCAGCTGTGCCTTTCTCGCTGTGCCTTCCGTCACCGCATGCTTTTCGTTTCAGATTTTCTCGCGAGCCTTCCGTTGCTCGACGTCTTGACTTTCTTCTCCGCGGGCGCCTAGGGCCCGCGTTATGTAATAGGTTTCCATCTCGGGCAGGGCAGGGTGCTCATCTGCCGCGGAGGAGCAGCGGGGGCAGCCGCAGCCACCACCTGCGTCTGGTTTCGTCGCGTCTGCGCCAGGCGCGCTACTTAAATGAGCTCAGCAGAGCTAGGGGGCGAGAGGCGGGAGCCACGTGTGCGCGTCTCGCCCGCACGGCTCAGGCTTGGCGGTTCTGCATTGCGGCAGTGCCCATGGTCTACATCTAAGGCTTTGCTACTGACTAAACGTTGTCAAGTGAGTAGCTGCCTCTGCGGAGAGAGATGAGAGTGCTGTCGCTGGCACAGCTGTTGGCAGTGTTTTCAGTACACTTTCCCTCCTGAGACCAACAAGTCCCAAAGCACTGACACTAAAGGCGTGCTGCTGATACCTCTCTTGCTGTATTTTGTATCTCAAGTTGATAGGAGACTGATTCTGTTTGCAGTTATATGTTCAGACATGTGTCAAGATTTGTCATACATTCAGTGATGAGATGTAGATTTTTCTATCACCACTCGCTTTGTTTTGTTCTTGTGACTTTCTCAACTTGGTACCAAGTTCGAGGGTGCTTGGAAAGCCTGTGGCTGATAAGAGTGACACAAATGCAGGGGACCATGTGGAAGGGGTGAGGGAGTGTTTAGATATGATATTGCACAACGTGCCCTGCCCTGCTGCAGCTGAGCAGCTGCATGGCCAAATACGCGTTCCTGGAAGCAGACACAGCCTCCCCCTGCAGCCTGGTGCTGTAGGGGTTATTTGTAGGTGGGTTGGTGCTCTTTGTGCTTTTTGCATCTAAAGAATCTTTGGATTAAATGTAATATTTGCAGCCAGGGTTAGTATTTCTCGCTCCCATAGAAATGACTTTCTCAGCACCCACAGATTTTAGCTTTTCTTGAGTGAGGTGTCGGTATTTAAATAAGCCAAATCGCTGTCTTGGGACCCAGTAGTTAGCTCCTGAGGTGCTTTCTTGGTATGGCAAATACCAAAAGTCTTAGGTACGGAAGGCACATGCGTCACAGAAGTGATAGGAATATTGCTCCACCTACTTACTCTCTGTATGGTTCTATCTTAGTCGGCAGTTGATGTGGGCAGGTTTTGGTCCCAGGCTTACAGTTCTCACGAACAGTTTCACTGGAATTGAGGAAAGAATTTCTGAGGCGATGAAGAAGCTGCTTTTCTAGCGCCCTGTCATCCCTGCGGTCAAATCAGGGCCTTGCTTTGAATATGGACTATTTGTGTTAAAAGCAGCCTTTGCTCTGATGCCAGAGGTGGTGGCCCTCCTCTTATCACATGTCTTTTACCACCTCCATCATAGCACAAAAGGATAAAACAGTTAAAGGCTGTTTTAAGGCTGTTCTTTCTCTTTTTGGAATTGTATCCTCTGTTTGCTGCTATATACAGTCCTGAAAGCAATCACAAAAGACGAAAGTAAAATAAAAATCATCTTGGCTAAGCAGGCCTCTAATATATTTTTAGAAGAAGTCTCATTATCTCACAACCTTCTAAATAATCCAAGAAATGTCCCATTTCCAAAGAATGTTGGATTTTTTTATGCCACCTACTTTTGTATATGCAGCTGTGTGTTCATACAAATGTCAGTGAGATAAAATAAATATCCCCAAATAAATAAATAAACAGCTTAAATAGTAATTTCTGTATTCCTTTAAACTGTATTCATTGGAATTAATAGGGAGTGCGTGCATGTGAGTGTTTTTCTTATAGAGCGGACAGGGTCATTGCAGGAACTGAGTTCCTTCAGCATTACAGTTTTTTCCAGAATACTGTGATTTTTGATAAACTGTTCTCCTGCTCCCAAGAATGATAGATAGAATTATTTTGGAATAAGTCTGTGTTATGCTCTTAGATCTAACTTGAAATGGTAAGAGTTTGGGTTTTCTTTACTAGAAGGGGAGACATGGGGTAGCAGGGGGAGACTTAAGGGAATTGCTTTCTGTTAAATGTTCATAATGGTTCAGCATTCACAGGGGCAGCCTAAATCTTCTCGTGTCATTTGATTTTTGGCCAGCTGTAGAGACAGTTACTCGGGTTGGGTTCAAATCATGGAACAAACAGAAAACCACTTTCTGTGTCACAGACAATGCAATACACAGATTAGAAAAAGCAAGTCAGTAGTTGTGGGGAAGTTAGAGGTAAAGAAATCCCCTATTTTTTCTTTGGTTCTTGACTAAGAACTCTGGGTAAGTGCACTAAAAAAAAAGTGCTTTAAAAAACAGAAAGAGCTACCGATATCCACCAGACAAATAAAAAATGTTTGGTATGTTTAAGGGAGTTGTTTGTTTGTTTCATTTTGTTTTTTAACTTTTCTCTTTTAGATTTCGGGGATTTGCTACAATAGTAGTATATTAAAAGTTCATCAAATTCTTTGTGTACCCAGCTGGGTAGCAAAGATATTTTCTTGGACTCTTGAACCAATCTTCTCATCTGCGGAACCAACAAATGAAATCCGAGTGGGAATGGGAGCAACAGTGGACATCCAGAGACAGCAGCGGATGGAATTACTGGATCGTCAAATCATGATGTCTCAGTTTGCACAGATGCGACGGCAAAGGCAACAGCAGGTATTGATACATATTCCAGAAAGAATGTATTAAGTTATGTGGAAAAAAAAATTGGTTCATATAATTGGTGACTCCTGTTTCTTAAAAGTATTTTTCTCAATCGATCTTTCGTAGACTGATGTACGGCTAATAACTGTTCAGATGTTTATTTTGCTTTGTTGGATAAAATTGCTTCAACATGGTATGAGCAGATTGTCAAAAAAAAACCTGTAAGAACATCAGTACTTCTGTCATTCTTTCACCAAAATTGAGATTGAAAGGTAAAGTGATTGCCTCCAAATAGTCTTTAATAAGAACCACTGCTGAAACTTAGGAAGTCATAACGCACTCAGTTGCTTTGTATATTGATATAGGTAGCATCATTTTCAGAAGGGCTGAAAATTGGCAGTATTGTTCATGTGCAGGTGTATTTTGAATGAATTTTCTTTGAGAAAGTACAGAAATTCAATTCTTTAACTTTCTTCTAGAGGTCAACCACAGGGGCTTTCTGTTTGCTGCGTTTAAAGCTTGTGATTTTTTCCTTGTTGAATAGAATAGTAGTGCCTTTTTATTTTCTCTGTTTTAGTTGAGCTGATTATTGCACATTTTCACATACTTTGGACTGAAGGTCGGGAAAACAAAGCAGCTGGCGTCTCAATTCAGTTTCCTCCTGTATCATACATGTCCGTGTTGCAATGCCTGTCAAACCTGGGGATTGACATAGGCCCACGTACTGCTGTGTATTTATGGAAAGGTTGTCCATAATTTAATTAAACCTTAACAGTTTGAGGTCTTTATTGAGTTTCCTCTGCCTGAAATGTAGCTGTGTAGCACAATGTGCTCCCACGTAGTGCTTGTGGTAGCATAGTGCAAGCAGCTAGAGCTACATTGCTGTAGATATATTAGCAGAATTAGAGGGATGGTGGCATAAAGCTTTAGCTCTAGCTAGCAACTAGAGTGTCAATCTTGATTTCCCATCCAAACATAATTTTGTTTTCATTAATTTCTTATCCTATAATATAGTGAAAATGTTCCCCAGGTTGAAAGGTCCTGATCTGCTTTTCTGTATTCCCATTAGAGCATTAATCAGTTTTCATGTTAAGCTTCTTCAGATAGGAGAAGGAGGCAATGGCCAATTATGAAGGAAAGTCTTTATGATATATTTTTTAATTGACAAAAATAGTACATAACTTTGGAATGGTGATGAATGAAACAAAAAGTAACATTTTCTTCTCATCTACTTTTCTTGGGCTACAAATTGTGGAAGTGGAAAACTGTCATTTCATACCTGACTTCAGACAGAGTCCTTAAAAAAGTGGAGGGATTTAAATAAAATAAGTGAATATTGTTTTAAGTTACTGAAACTCTTTCAAGCGTGACCGATATGTTTGACCTGTATACATTTTATTGCTAAGCTGTGAAACCAGTGATCAATGGAAGGCAACAGAATTGATGTGTGAATGTTCAGAAAGGCTCTACAGAAAAGATGAGCCAAAAAAACTTTTGACAAGCCTTGGTGACCCACAGAATTTACTGGATATCAACTGTATCAAAACAAGCATAATTTAGAAATGCTGAGATATACAGGTAAAAGTGAAAAGCAAACTAAGTTCAAAATCTCCCAAAACTGGAAAAAAGCCTTTTCCGGGTTGTTATACTTGGATGATTCCTATGCCTTTAGAAGCTTGCAAAGGTGTAATGTGAGAGTGAGGGAGTTGAACAGATCGTGCCACAGTTGAAAGATTGATGATATTTTTATCCGTTAGAGGCTAAAAAGAGTGCAGATCGTTTTCCAAAGGAGTTTTGTGAAACTGAAAATAACTAGGGCTGCCAGGTATGTATGAGTCATCAAATATGGGCTTGGAATTTTATTCTAGGAGAATTTTGTGCAGATTTATGATGTCCCAGTATGTATCTGTAGGTAATACGATACATGGGTGAGATGAACTGACACTTTCTCTCCTATTTTCTACATTGTTTGGGAAGGGAAGTGAACTGTGTGTGTTGTATCTTGTGTTCCACAGGGAAACTATTTTGCTTGGTGGTCCCATGGGAAGGAGCTCTGCCCCTTCCCACTGTTGGAGAAAAGGGACAGTTTGGTTTTCCTGCAAATAAGTAACATATGGAAGGAGGGCACAAGAAAAGAAAATTAGGTTTTAATGGTGCCCCAGTGTCCCAGCCGTAACATGGGGTGAACTCTATTCTGGCAATGAATAGGCCATTTTTTTTAATTAGACACTTGCTGTAGTAGAATTATTCTCCGAGTCTTTACAAGAAATTCTGAAAAATGTGACTTTAACAGGTTAGGCAAGTCAGCACAGAAAGGGTAAAACTTTAATAAAAACTTTATTATTATTATTAAAAGGGGGAGAGACTGGGAAGAAGGTTTCTCAGGAGCTATTCTTACTGTACCCCAAAGCTACTGGGTTGTAAATACTTTTATCTTTTTTGTACTTGTCACTGACCTCTTTGATCCAAGGCGATACTTACTTCGGATATTTTCTGTAGGAAAAAGACATGTACGTATAATGACAGCTCTTAGCACTTTCCCTTTCCCAGTCTTTCTCTAGCTGAAACATTTCAAATTAGAGGAGTTTTTTAAGCTCAGAGCGGTGCATATGACTACTAGGCTGTCAGACACTTGTGATTTAGAGAAGTGGACTGACTATGTGGTAGAATTTGAACATAAATCACTGACTTCATTACTTGATATATGCACCTTGTTTTGACCTGCCCCTTAAAATACTTAGTGATGCTGTGTCTGGATGTGTTGTTAGAAACTGAAAAGTTATCTTAGGTGGCTGGTTTCTCAGGGGAATGTGGTTACATGATGACTGATTTTTGTCTTGGTTTCTAGTTGCTAGGATGCAATGATGAACTAGTCACAGATTGAGATAATTGTGTGTCTCCTCATGTATTCATTTCCTGAAAAAAATGCCCGTTTGCTATTTTATTACAGCTTTTTTTATTTTCTATTTTTAAAATATTTTTTCCCGTTTTGTCTATTTTCCCAATTAAATAATTTATCCTCTTCTTCCTTCCTCCCCAGTACATCCTTTTCCCCCCTCATCTGCATCTCTTTCACTTCATTGTTTTCGATATTTTGTGTTCCCTCCTGTGTGACATCCTTTGCTTCAGAGGATATTTTCTCCCCTCATGTCTTGCCTGCCTGTGATCATTTGCTGATGCATCCAGAGGTTCATAGGATTTTAGGGGCAGATGCATCTTGCTTTCCTCTCCTTCAAGACAGCATGTAGGTGAGATCTTCAGATACTGTTTTTAAATCCTGTGATATACCTGAATATTTTGGACTTCCTCTCCTGACTTTTCTGTGTCTTAATCTCTTTTATTTCCCAGCATTTTTCTGAAGTTTGTCTTTCTGCAATGCATATGAAAGCAGGGGTGTGAAAAGGAAAGAAGCTGCAGCATCTGTGCCCGAGGGTGCAAGCAGGGAGCCAGACTGGCTTTCACTTCCCACTGAGAAGCATGGAGGGTGGAGGGCAGAGAGCCACGCTGGAGTAGGTGTGAGGGAGCCTTTTGCACCTAGCTGGTGTTGGTGACGCTGCTGTCACTACCGAGGGGCATACAGGGTATGGCAGGATGGTGGAAAGTTGCAGACAAGGTAGCCAGTGCTTTCAGTTGGCAAGAAGAGGGCAGGAACCTCAGCTGCTTTGGCTTGAAAATTGCTTTCTGAAGCCACGTGGCATCTACTCTTTCAGCTGTGCTGAGCACATGAAAGACACTGTATTTTATCTGCTTTTTGGTCTTTCTTGCCTCTGGAAAGAGTTTCATCAGGTTGTTGGAGGCTCTGTGATGAGCCTGTGGCCATATAACAGGATCTTCATTCCATTACCTCTCGTCTGTTCTTCCCCCCACTTTTAAGCTATTTTTGTCTTTTTCATCATGTCTTTTTGTTTTTCGTTCCAACTGACATTACTTTTCAGTGAAGCCGGAGACTCCTTTGATTCGTGTCACAGGACCTCTCTAGCTGAGATCCATCTGCTTGCAAAGACCAGACTTTTTCTGTAACAAAGGGACTTCCCCTAATTGTTTCTTTGCAAGATGTCTCTCTCCTGGGACACTGGAGAGATGCTCTGTGGGTAGGTAGGTTGAGTGTCTTTATCGTTATGTGCAGTCTCATATCCCGAGAAATGTGCAGCTCATTTTCTGAGCTAAGGACTGTGCGGCTAGATTGCTAATGTACCCCCTGCTTATATCTAAAGGGGAACTTCTGACCTTAGAGAAGAGGATTTGATGGAGCAAAGACCTTCCTGTGACAAGAATTCCTTTTCAAGGATATTATCCTCATTCACAATGCTAGGAAAAATAATCCCTCAGGGAATAGACTTCCAGATAGTCCATCTCTGCATTCTCAGAGAACTGCAGGAACTCGTTCCCATCATATCCTTCAGCTTTCCTGCTGGCTCTGAATGGTGGCGCTTGGGCAAGGCCTTCTCTAGTACTGTCAGGTGTTTGAGTGCCAAGCGCTTCAGAGACGTTTTGAACCCTTATGCCAAAATGGATGGGCAGCCTGTTCATATCCTTCCAGAGATATGTGGATCTTACCAGTAAAGAGTCTGCCAGGCTGCTTTGTAGGAATAACGGGGTGAGATTTTTCAGCCGAGTGTTATGCCATCTTTTTCTCTAAGTAGGTTTCCATTCCAACCAAGGAGGTTTTCCATTCTCCAAGTAGGTTTTCCATACCTCAGTGAGCCTTTAATTCATCCTTTGCTTTTTGCCAGTTTCCTGACATTTTTGAATCTTGATTACTCTCTGTAATTTTAAATATTTTTTTTCTCTTCCTACAAAAACAAACCTGTTTAATGTAAAATGTGGGGCTTTACTAGTTAGAGGTTGTTGACTATTACAAAGCATTAAGAAACAAATAGAGCTCACCACACGTCAAGCTCAACAGTTTCTTAATGCTTCGTTTCAAATAACATTATTGCAACAGTTGATAACACACAACTTTTTAGGTATTCTTTTTTATAGATAACTTTTTCATGATTTCTAGATGTGGAATCATTAAAAATTTTGAAATTCCTGGCTGCTGATCCAGGTAATTTGTTTATGACTGTTTCCTCTACAGCTTGCCATTTTATTTTTTCTGTCTTTTTCATGAAAATTAGCCATACCACAAGTTGAAAGCCACTAGAATAAACTGAATATGGACTGATTAACAGCCAGTTGTCAGGCAGTAACAGGGTCTCTTACTCCCACCCCTCACTAGCACCCTACTCGCTCACTAGCATTTGTTGGAACTGGAACCATGCAGTTCACTTTCTGCCTGGCTCAGCTTTTGAGCTGTAGTCTTTAGCTACTGACTGAATTTTGTTTAATATTTGTACTCAGTTTCCCTACAGAAGCAGTGATTGATACAGGGGTTGGACAACTTCCTAAAGCAAAATATTATTTCAAAGACAGTAATTTTTTGAAAATAGGTTGTTCCTATTTTCTTATGTGATTGTTCCATATGCTCTTCCTCTGACAAATTAATTAGAGGTGGTTCCCTGAAAGAAAGTTTCTGGCTCATGAATCTCTCCAGGTAATTCCATAGTGTTTAATCCTTAGCTGATCACAGAAGGCAAGGTTTTTTTAGGTGCTTGTGTCATTTTATCTGCAGCGCGCAACACGAGCTACACAAGGCACGCAGTTTTGGAGCTGATAGGTTTCTAATAGCTTGTTCTGCTACCCTTGGGGTGTGCTCTGGAAGCCAAGTAAGCAAAAAGCACGTAATTCATACGGTGTGGGGGCTGTATTTGGATTTTTTTGACCAGAACTCTGGCAGTAGCACATGACATCCATAGGGTTGTTGCAGCAATTGTTTCTTACAGCGCTAGCATAAGCAGCACAGTAGACATCAAAGTTTCTCCAACAGTATTGCCAACACCATCTGGAATGTTCATTTTCAGACTGCAAATAAGTGGAAACCCCTCCTATGTGCAAACTGCAGCAGAACTTTTGAAACTTTGCCCTCCTAATATGTTTTTTCTCTTCATCATCATATACTGACTCTTCATATATGAAAGTATGTGTTTATAAGACCGTATCGAAGAACTTATTTTTGTTTTCTGCTTTGAATCAAAACAACGGTTTTGGAACTCTGATTTCTCTCTTTTTTTTTTGACCTCTACTTGTTTCCGTTTGAGAAGGTTTCTGCACAGGAAGCGCATGAGGGATTAGCTGTCTAACCACCATGCTTTAGCAGTCACTTTTCAGCAGTCAGCATCCCAACGCAGTAAAGATTTAAACAGTCTCCATGCTGTGTCTCAGAGGTCTAAAATGGAGGTAACAGATTGTTTCCTCCAGCAGAGACTCAACACTTGCGCTGCTGCACCTGCCTTCAGCATTTGACAGGCCAGGCCCCCACAGCCAGGTTTTCTTACTTACAAAGTGCAGAGTGCCCAACAGAAAAACAGCTCAATTCCTTAAAAATTGAGAAGGGGGCTGTGATTGACAACTTTGCCCCTCTGAAGACCCTCCCTTATAAGGATCTATTGAGTAAGGGGGACTTACTTCTCAATCTCTACTGAATTCCACTGCCAAGAACATGGCACTGGTGCCTGTTTTTAAATGATACAGCTGTAGTCTGTGATGTTGTGGTGCTGACCTCAGCTTGGGTGAACAGCTGATGAACAGTCAAACAAGGGTGAGGCCATGATGTTTTTGAAAGGAAGTGCTTTAAAAGGTGGTTGAGGCCGTGTTTCTACTGTCTAGAGAAGGCCAAAATCCCCACCTTAGTGCCAACAAAGTCTGAGAATCCTGTTTGGTACTTCCGTAGTTTTGGGTGAACCAATAACCTCTGTTCTCAGAACTGCCTTCTTTACATTTCAGATTACTATAAAACCCCTCTCTTTCTTGGCATGGAGATCCATTGCCTTCCGGCTGAATCTTTGCATCAGTGCTGTGCTGCTAAGCGAGGGTGTCAGTGGTGCGGTTTGCCTCAAGGTAGGCGCATAACCTTCTCGTAACAGGTTAAACCCGAGCGTCTGACTCAGGGCTCTGCGCTGGCTGCCGCTCTGGGGGAGAACCGTAGCTTTGCACTTGCCACCAGCCCGTTGTGCGTCTCACTTATCTAACGGCACCCTTTCCTGTTGTGCACGATAAGCAGTGGTCCCCAAGGCCACACTAGTACATGAGGAAGTGCTGAAAACTCTCTGTGTCTGTTTGGCTGCAATGGCAAACGCAGCAAAAGCACCCACGTCACCTCCGAGGGAGCAGCTGGCACTTCTGCCTTGCTCTGAAATCCTGCCCTTGGCTCCCAGGCAGCTCCAGGGGCCAGATGGAGGCTCCTCATGTTGCTCCTAGGTTTCAAAGGAAAGAGCTGCTGATCAGGCAGCATCCATAGCAAAGACCACATGTGGACTTACCAGGTTCCATGCCACGTGAGCTCCTATGGGACGGGGCTGACATCAAAGTTCAGGATGCAGCAAATACGAGTTGGAGACAGAGCCTCTTGGCCAGAGAGACCTGTCTGCGGGACAAGCTTCCAGAGGAAATTGGAATATCTTTAGAAACTGTTGGAGCGCTTTTCCTTGGTGAAAAAAATTCTGTCGTAAGAATGAGGTTCACAACACTACTGCTGTTTCTACCGTCTTTCAAAGAAAAGGCAGTTACTTTTCTTCTCAAACTTTTCTTCTCAAAACTTTTCTTTGAGTTTTTTTTTTTTTCAGTGAGGGGAGAATAAACAAAACCTGCATGGCTTTTGTGCTCACAAAGAGAGAGAAACTAGACTGTAAGTCCAGTGATAATTTCGCTTTTGGCATTGGGTGTTTAATACTGGGACAGTAAGTATTGGTATAGCATCCTAAAATAGAACGTGACATTCATGGCTGCGCTTTTTCTTCATTTAGGCCATCAGTATACATATTAAGAGTTAATAATTAGTGCAAAATTTGTACTAATTATTAACTGAAAAAAAAAAGCTTTCCCTATTTTTTTAACAAAGTCAAAATAAGTAAGTTCCCTTCTTAGGGAAGAAGTAAGTAAGGCAGTATTTATGCCTGCACCATGGTGCCTACACAGAGGAGTAAATTGAAATGCAAAGCTATTTCCTTTTTTCTTTCTTTCTTTCTCTGTGGTTGTTGTGTTAAGAAAAGGTGAGCAGGACAGATACCAGGAGGTTTCCTGTTTGTGCAAACAGATGGCGAGTTGGCATTAACTATATATATATGAGATAACATTATCAAAATATCTTAACCGCATGTATCACTTTCAAGAGGACTTTTATAAAGCATTTTCTTTAACTGTTTTTGAAATTAATTAAAATGCGTACAAATGTGATAGCTACTAAAGTGGATAACTAACTGCCCTTAATATGGCATTTTTATTTTCAAGCACTGCATAAGGAGTGCTTTTGCAGAATATGCCACCGCAAGCGTGTCTATGCAAAGCAGGTAGAGCTTTTTCAAAAAGAGTGAGGCAATTACTTCAACTAAACGGCTGACTGGGGCTTCAGCAAGCTATGTAACCAGGGATATTTGCTTGCTCTAGACTGCTGCGAGTGTCGCTTCCTTATTCCTATATGTAAACAGTATTGTTCCAGACGCCATAAAAACGCAGAAGACAGACATCAAGGATGTGACGTGACAAAGCACAACAGTCAATATGTACAGCGCTGGCAGCGAGCCAAGAGAAATTCATCAGTGCAGCATTCCCTGTTCTCATTTGTTGCTGATAGAGCTGGCTTGAACTTCTTCCCTTAACCCATTCTATTTTTAGATCTCATTCTTTTGTCACCAGGAGTATGTGACTGATCTGTCACTTTGCTGTGATAGGTAAGTTCCAGCATCACCAGGAGGCTCCTAATCCACTTCTGGTAATGATTTGTCTGGGACCAGCACCCATGAAAATGGTTGTAGCTCTCTGCTATCAGCCAGTAGCAAAGAATTCACAAACACCCCATTCCCCTGATCCTGCACTGCTAAGAGAAAGATGAAATGTTCAAGGAAACAGTTTTTGATGAGGTTGTTTTTAAATTGCAGAATGGCATCCTTAGGAGGCAGAAAAGCTTATAGGTCGGTCTTTGAATGTGTCATCGCTCCTCTGTTCAGCTAACTGATGAAGCCATCTTTTTGTCAAGTGTTTTCCCTGTTGACATACAAACAGCTGTAGCAGACTGAAATAAGGGCCCAGTCACCTATTTGAAGTATTTGTATGAATGATAGATTGTAGACTGATTTTTCAGTGATCGTCTTTCTCTAGTAGTATCAGAAGCCAGGATTTTCTGAAATGCAGTTTCTGATTAGCACTAGTAAGACAAGTATGACAACTGCCTTGGAGTCCAGAAATTCTTCATAGCATCCTACTACAGGAACCCCACTGCAGAAGTTGATGGGAACCTTCTGCCTCTTTACTAAAATAAGTTTAGTATAAGTGCTGTTTTAAACATACTGATTGATAGGAAGAGGAGATAGGCCTCCTGGAGCACACACGAAGCAGTAGTGAAATTGGCTATGCAAAGAAATTTTTCTTTTGCTATAGTAAATCATTCAGCAGCCTCAAAATTGAGGAAAAAAATGGACTAAAAGCAGGTATGAGCAGTGTAGATAACATGATGAGCCCCTACTATCCAGAGTGCTGAATGGCAGGGAAGAGTGAGTTCATAGTGTCACATCCTTGAATTGGGCCAGGAAGCTCTGCAGGGGCCCCTGTTCCTGGCTCTGGCTCCTTTCCTGCCCCTGCATGGGACCAGGCCAATTAGTCTGAGGCAAATCTGCTGTGTAGGGGGAATAGCAGTAAGGGGTGCGAGCTGTTTGCTGCTCGCACAGGGTGATGTAGACTCTAAGTTCTGCAATATGCATGAGTGCTAATTCACAGTGGGAATTCGCAGATAGTTTAGGAGCGTTGATTAAATAAATTCATCAGATTGGATACCTTTATGTGAAATCTTCCTGAGCTTTAGCCAAGTGTGTTAGTATGGTCAAAACCCACTATGGAAGGGGAGAAGAGATCTGCAAAATAATTTTTGTGAAGCAAGGCAGACTATTGGTCTGGAAGACTTTCTGCCTGATTTTAACTGGAATTTGTGAGATTTACTTAATACATTTTTGCTGTTTCCTTTTTGGCAAATTGGATTCTCAGACCTTCAGGTATTTCTGCTCTGGTGATTTAAGGTTGTCTCTAAGCTCTTAATGCCATCGCCATCCATGATCTCGATCTCCATCCTCTGTGGATCTGAAAGCTCTGCCAGGGTTTTGACATCAGCTGCACTTCCTAGGCACACTCCGTGGGTTGGCCAGCAGTAACTCCTGCTGCAGCTCCCCGAATCTGTGCTCTTGGGAATCTGGCTTTGTGCGTGTCCAGCATCTGAATAGAGGCAAGCCTGGATGGGGAAAAAAAATTTTAGCAGTTAAGGATCAAGACACATGAAGTGCAGGGCTTTAATGCAGTATGTAAGGTGATACACAGATGAATAGATGACCACCTGGAGTATCTTGGGGTTTAAGCATGAATGTTCACATAGCTCTACAGAGATTCAGCCTGTAATACTTAATGTGGTGGTATTTCAGATATTCTTACGCTGTTAATATATTTAAGGGTTATGGCTGTCACAATTTTGAACAGTAATTTAAATATTCTGAGGGCAAGTGATTAGGATTTTTCACTGCTATTTTGATCTACCTTTTTCTAGTCTATCAGTTATTTCTGGTAAAGGAATAGCTTTTTTTTCATGGAAATGTTTTGAATACGTCAGTGCCTATCTGTAATTAGCGAAATCTTTATTGCAAAGCTGCAAAACTGATTGGTTAACAATGAATCTGCTGGGTCTTTTTTTTGTTGGAAACAATGAATTGTGTGTGTATTAACTAAAAATGTGCTGAGTGTTATGAGGATGAGGAGGCAGACAAGTCTCTCTGTAGTGTTGTGTGGTGTTATGTGACAGGGGGTTCACGGGATGTGAAACTGGGCTGGAGTTGGTGGTTTGGTAGTGAATCTGCGAGCACAGCTGGAAAGGTACATTGACTTCTGTCTTCAGATAGACCAGGGTACTGATAAATTAATACATATATTGTAGATTTTGAGTTTTCTATTTATTATGCTGTATGACTTTGTAGCTGGTACTACAGAGAAATGTGTCACGGTCTGCTGGCATTTCTCAGTTGGCCAGTTTTGTTTGGATGGCCCTTGGAAGGGCTGTTTTCTCCCCCTTAGGTCTTTTCAAGGTAATAGGTACAGGCAGAATTAATTCACTCTTCTCCTGAACTGTAGAGCTTCAGGCACTTGTGGAAATTCAAAACTGGTGAATTAAAACTCAACATATTTTTGAGTTAGAGGAAATTGAAGATGGGGAAGTTACAGGCCATGTGATTTTCCAGGACCACAGAGTAGCACAGTGGTGTCAGGAGTAGCTCTGAGATCCATCCCTGTGTTTAAACTAGCAACTAATTCTCCTCTTCTCTTTGGCTGACTCAAGGCCAAATTGAAGGATATGGAATCCTTCAATTAAAACTTGATAACCTTGAGCAAGTGCTTTATATATATATGCCATGTAAATATAGATACATCAGATTTTTTTCCAATTCCAAATCAGTAATAGTGGAAACTATGTATTGGAAACTGGTAATAACTCCTAGATAGCCCCATCTTCCCAGAGAAAACAAAAGGCCCCGTGGTGTGCGGGACTGGAACATCCTCCTCAGATGTTGCGAGGGCGCCCGTGCTTTGACGTGCGCTATTGCACTGCCCCCTGCGGGGTCTGCGCTCTTTGGTCTCCTCCCGAGACCGAAAGGAAGAAACTGGAGGAAAGGGTGGGGAAACTAAATAAATGAAACTCTATTTTTTGTCTGGGAGCAGATTGGGCTGCCGCCAATGAGCTGATAGCCCGGCGAGCGCGTCGTGCTCTAGGAGGCCATAAAGGCAGGAAGAGCCCTAGCCGAGAGCAGAGCAAAGCCTCTCTGAAGAGGAAGGTCTTCTGAGAAGCGACACTGTAGCACTAAAATAGAACAGCTAGAGGAAGGAAGTCCATGGCCTTTCTATCCAGAAGGGCAGGGGCACCTTCTCCATAGGAACTGAGGGAGTCGGGGAGGAGGACAAGGGCAGCACCCAAACCACAAAAAAATGTAGGAATGCAGAGATTTGGGGGGGTTGCAGGGCCTGTGGTTGTAATGCAGCACAAAATCCCTTCAAAAGTATTTCTTTAATAAAATGAAGATGGGCTATTTCTGGATAATTCCAACACTTGTACTTTAGAATTTGAATTTTAGATTCTAAATGTCTTATTTTTATAATACTTTTCGTAAGCTTGGATGACAAAAGAAAGTTTTGAGTTTTGTGACTTACATAATACTTACATTACTGCTCTCCATTTTCATTATTAGTGTGTAGTTACAAAATGTTTTGGCATTGGAACAAAGCCAGATTTTGCAATGCTATTTAATACCTTAGCATCAGGTGAGAAGGTCCGTGTGTCTTTAGCAGACTCACTGATGCCACAGAAATAATAATTTATGTGGAAAGTCTATCACAGGTATCCTCAAACTTGGGCTGGCCCCCGAGAACTGCAGCAGTTTTTGTTCTTTAAACTAAAGCATCTTACTTAAAGGTTTGCCTTTTATATTATGTATTATGTATTTTTTTTTCTTTAAAAATACCTGTTTATTTTTGAAAAGACTAACAGTAATGTCTACTTTCAGGGTGGGATGATTAACTGGAATAGACTGTTTCCTCCTTTGCGTCATAGACATAATGCAAATTACCAAGATCATCGCCCGTCTGATCAAGAAACACCTCCGCATGCGGAGGTTTCTGAAGAGCAGGTAAATATTTTCATGTTTTAAAATGTCATTGAAAACTGTTCAGGAGTTACCTCCACTGATTCAATTTATTTCTCTACAATAGCACAAGTTAGGATATCAGGTGAGAGTCACAATACAGTGAGTAGTCCTTATCTTTCAAAATAAAATTAAAGATTAGCCTGGAAATTTTTGCATTAATTTGCAACTTTTTGTCTTTTGTGTGTGTATATATATATATGAATATATGTGTGTGTGTGTATATATATATATAAAAAAAGATATATGTATATATATATGATTGACTGATCTCACATACTGATGCCACAAAGAAATCTGTATCTTTTCAGCCTGCTGAAGATTCAGACGTGTTCTGTGCTTTGGTTTGTAGTTGAGTTCTCATGTTCTACTAGGAAATTTAAGAAGTGAAAGTCTTGTTTTTTGTTCAGGATTTTTGTGTGTGTGATTAAGGTGACAGGTGACAGGCTGTCTTTCAGTTAGCCGATTTGGTCACCTTTTTCTGGTTTTCGGTTTCAAAGGAGGGTTTCTCTTTTTTTAAAAAAAAAAAAAGGAAATAAATTGTTCTCTTTAGAAGTCTAAAATGAGATAAACTCCAACAGGTATCTTCAGTATGATCTGATTTCTAGTTTTGATTCAGCATTAAATTGCATCCAAGATGTTCAAAACTGTAACTGCAGTGGTGGTTTTGACTGAATGCCTGCTGGGCTGGAGAAGAGAAACAAAACCGAAAAGAATCCCAAGAATGGCTTCTTAGACCAGTCAGACCTGAAATTTATTTCTGACCAGCCTGAAATCCTTTTCAGTGCCAGCGATGGAGTGGGTAAAAAAGAGTTTCCCTCTTGTCTTTTTTTTATTACTATTATTGACAAATACTGCTTACTGAAGTTTTTATAGCTCGGCTGGAACTAATACAATTACTCTGGCCTATGCTGACTTCTGACCCAAAGTCTTTAGGCCCAGATTTATTGAAGCATTTCAATACATGCTTACACTTAAGGATACAGAGTTGTAGAGATCAGCTGATTGCCATCATTGGGAAGGCTGCCTGGTTACTGGGAAAGGAAAAGTGTAATATAAGCACCTCGAATTCTCAGGATAGTATTAATTAATAATATAAGTTTTCTTAGAACAGAAGTGCAAGGGTTTTTTTCTTCAGATTAAAATTTTCAAGCTTTCGGTACAAGAGTCTCTCCTTTTCTTGTAGGTTAAGTACCTTAGCTTACATTGCTGTTTGCTGGAGCTCGATTCAGTTCCTGTGGTTAAACATATTTAGATGAAAACAGCTTTTTGTTGTTATAATTTATTCCCTGTGATGCCCACTAGACGTTTCGGTAAATGAAGGCATTGCACTTCTCTCCACCACTTATTTAAAGCAACCACAGTAAGAAACTTCATTCTGAAGTGTATTATTGTGGTTGCCTTTTATTATACTGCCTGGCTTCTTTCCCATAAAAACACAGTCTTAGCTGAAAAATCAAAAGTTGGAGCCTGGAGACAGTTGCTGGTTATGGCATCTGGTTTGCAGTTGAATTTTTGTTGCAGAGATGTCTGAAGCAACAGCTCGTGGCTCTTGCTGCAAGACGATGAGAAGCCACGTGAGGCCATAAAGGGGAAGAGGGGAAAGTGCCAAAGGCCGAGGGCTTTCCCACCGCTTAGATTTGCAAGCCAAGCGCTGCGTCCCGGGGCTCCGCGGGGAGCGCGCGTTGCTGGGGCGCCCGGAGGAGGCTCCCCCCGCCGGGCAGGAGGGCGCTGCTGCTGCCGGCTGTGCGGCAGCCTCACCGGGGCCGGCCAAGGAAGGGCAGCCGGGCACCCCTGGGCTCCCAGTTTCCGGAGCTGCCGTGGCTGCTCCCAGGCCTCCTGGAAACGCGGGCGCTGCTGGCGGGAGGACGCTGCGGTTCATGTGCTGCCCCCTGCCTGCCATTTTCTCAGCTTGCTCGGTTTGAGTCTTCCACAGGGGTAGTCTGAGTTGCAATTGCACTTCAGTGAGAACTGTAGGCTTAAAATAAACTTTAGATTGAAATGCAACGTGGCAGAGATTAAATTGGTACACCTGCATTGCTTTTTACATTCAAACTTGGTTATATCTATACTGTAAAAACTATGTTTAATGGTTTGAGCCTCTGCTAGCACAGAGGATAAATGGGCAGATGCCAAGAGTATATGATAGCATCAAGAGGGATGGCTGAGCAGTTACTGATTACCAGATTCACTATGACGGCTTTCAGGTTAGTCATCCCTCAGATGTCATGACTGACACTGTTTTGATGACATTTAGAGTCCTTCAGCATGTCTGACTGAACCATTTAAAATACTGTGCTGCCTCTGCTTCAGGGCTGACTATTAGATTTCTTTTAAAACCACCCGGGGTGAATGCTTGGCTTTGTCGCTGTAACGAGCCCGGAGAAGCAGTTTGTTTTAAGGAAAGTAGGGCTAAGTATGTCTGGGCAGGTTTGTGTATCTGCTCTACCTCCAAAGTGCCTACCAGGTAAGCAGCCTCCTTTCTGTGTTAGTCTTCTCCCAAAGTGGGTCAACTAGAAACAGGCAGGCATGGAGTTTTCCAGAAGTGTTGCTTTTTGAATAAACTGCCATAAAGCGCTCATCTCTGATCTGTTGCAGAGTTTTCAAGCTCGCTGAAATATGCCACCAGTACGCCTTCGTGAAGGCAAATAGTCAGGCTCGCTTGCTATTCAGAAGGGCTTTTGTACAGCCCAGCGGTGGGAAAAGTCCCTCTGTCACTGTTACCTAGCTAATATATACATAGTCTCAGTAAAACACTGCTTTAAAAGTGAGTTTCTGCTCTTTCTTTGACAGGTTGCGCGACTTATGGAAATGGGGTTTTCCAGGGGAGATGCCCTAGAAGCTCTGAGGGCTTCAAATAATGACTTAAACGTAGCCACTAATTTCCTCCTGCAACACTGATGGTTTCCACGCGGCGGAGCCTCCGTCGCTCGCGGCTTGTGCGGCTCGGACGGAGAAGGGAAGCCACCTGCTGGACGGAGCGCGGCCCGTGTCCCCGCGGCGGCCCCGGGAAGAGGGCTCGGCTCCCCGGGAGCGCTGACCCGCAGCGGTGGGGACGAGTGACGTGAACCCTGCCCAGGCCTTCAGAGCGACCGATGGTTTCTATTCCCCATTTGGAGATAACGATAATTTCTACTTATTACTGGATATCATCTACATTTACTTTTAAAAAAAATGGTGTTTTTTTTTTTCCCCTGTGAATCATTGTTAGAGATGTTGTCAGGCTTAATGACTAGGAAAAGAAGCTGCAACAACTACAAAAAGCTACATTTATCTGTCAACAAAAATCATATTTTCTTCATTTACCAGTTTAATTCCTCTAGCTTACATGTTATTTTTACAGTACTTGATTTTTGGTTACGGTAATAAGATGTTTGAAGATCACTTCCTTTTCAACTCAGTACAGGGTTATGGGAATATTACATCTTTCTTCAGAAAGCTTTATTAATGCCTGTAATATTTTATTTCTTGAGTACCTTTTTAAATAAAAGTTGTCATTCAGCACATAACACACACATAGGATTAGAGGAATTTTATATGCATACTGCAAGCTGGGGTGAGTGGTGAGTGACCACCATAAATTTGGATTTTACAGAGTAGATGGCTCTTCAGTTACAGGGCATGAAGATATTCACTGGAAGCAATAAAGGTGATTGAATGATACAGTAAGATCGGAACTGAGAGCATTTGGGTGACTTCCATGGCTAATTCAAACAGATTTCCATAACATAATTTGTGTAAGCTCAGTGCCCTATGCGCTGCTTTCATTTTTTGACCTGGCTACCTGCTGTCTTAAAGAAAAACAGAAAAAGCTAACTTTTGTATATAATTCTAGTTTTCTACTGTCAAAGATGTGGATGTGCTGCTTTTGCTGAATCCTCACTGCTGGAAGCAACACTACCTGTTGATCGCAGACTGGAATAGGAATATTAACCTGGAGAGAGTTTTAGTCAGGTTAACCCAGGAGCCGGTTGCAGGACACCAGCCCCAGGGCAGTGCGATGCCCTCACCAGTGCCCGGTTACCAGCAGGTTAGGAGTTTGGGGAGGTGGGAAGAGGGCCACGTCTCTGAAAAATGAAGCTGAAGTAATGGGACATTTCAGACTGCAACTCCATGATGAACTGGGTTTACACCTGAAGTGTTTTATGTTCATTTGCGTATACGTACTTTTGTTTGTGTAGTGTGTTCTCTGTGTCTGTGCACACACGCACATAATGCACACATACATTTAGAATAAGGTGTGAGTCGTGAGAGACATGATAAAGGCAATAGCAGGTGGTGCAGAAGGAAGGTGGTGTAAGAGTGCCAGAGGAGAGAAGAATATTTTGAAAATCCAAGTTACCAAAGTATGTTTTTGTGCAGTCTTACTGCAGTCTGCAAAATGAACCAGGAAATTACAGGACAGGGAGATCTGGGATGGGATATTTAGATTTGGATTTAAAATAGGATTTGGGAGGGAGAAAGACTTTTTTTTTTTTTGATTGCCTGATAAAAACGGACTAAGTTTTTCAGGTGGACTCACGTCCTCTCCCAGAACTGGCATCAGACGCTCTCATCTACAGGCGCGTGACATCCTTTGGTCATTAAGTCAAAGTACGGTGGGAAGGTTTTAATATTTCCTGGTAAGTGTATTAAGAAACTGCTTGGAATGAGGGTATGTTTTCCTGTGCTTTGGTCAGCCTGCTTCAAGGTTTGGCCTGCTGCTGTGGTAACATTTTTTAGGTAGGATCTGCTTTTTAAGGGGAACATTCTGTTTCTGTGAAGCTGAGTAGCACTACTTCTGTGCCAGTTAGAGACATTTCTGTTCCTGGACAGCTCTGGCAAATGGTTGGCATATGAAGGACTAATATAAGAATCACTTCTAAAAGAAAAACCCAGTGAATTGTAAATGCAAATTAGTTAAATGTTTTGAAACAGTTATACATTTTCCTCTGGAAATATGCAGACTCTTCCTCCACAACTCCTTTATAACAAGTGGCTATGAAGGGCAGTGAAGTAAATTATATTTCAGAAGAGAATTATTTCAGAAGTAAATATCCATAGGAAATACGGGTGTGTTCCCATCTAGGCCAGTGAGAATGAAGTATGACAAGTGCCAAAGTGACAAGTGATTTTAAACCCTGGAGAAGGGCAGCCTGGGACATGGGGATTCTCAAAGCCTAACTCCCTTTATACTGCTAGGGGCATGAGGTATCCAGAGGTCACATCTGTGTGGAAAACCCCATTTTGCTGGGCATTCCAGAAAACATGCTCAAACACAAGAGGTAAAATCCAGGGCGTAATAATGTCAGCTGAGAACTCCCCTTGCCATCTGAGAAGCCAGGTTTTGCTCAAAAGTCTTTCAAGGTAGTGATTTCCACTCGAAAAAGCGAGGAAGGTCCCTTTGCAACCCAGTGCAGTTCCTGTTTCATACAAGAACCGCAGAAGAAAGATTCAGACATTAAAGCTGGAAAAGAACTTGGTTCCCACCCCGTTGCAGAACTTTCCTGGACCGTTTTGGTGGATGCGAGTGAGGCGCGTGTTCTGCACAGCTTGCGCGGGGCTTTGTCCAGTGCGAATGGACATCTCCCGTCGTACGGCTTCTTTCTTAGGTGTCACACAAGCGGCAGTTTTAGACAACAAGGAAATGCGGAACGCTTTCTTGTGGAGAGGATTAAAGTCCCTAAGATATTCACATTGCTTATAGTAAAGGCAAGATTTAACACCCGGTAAGATTTCACCAATAGGCTGGGATTATTATCTTTTGTGACAAAATTAGAATAATTTACCGGGGATTTTCCGAGACTGTCGTGTGATACTTTGAAACGCACCCGTAGAGCAGTTTGCGTCTAGGGGAATGTGCCTGACACGCCAGCAGCTTCTCAAAGCCTTAACTTTTACTGCAGTGCGGCATAACGGGGCTCCGGGCCGGGCAAGGGCGTTTTCTATCTCCTCAAATTAGGTTTAGAAGTTCCGTCCTACCTCTTACGTGAGCAAATGCTCTGTAGCAGTTAGTCCATGTGGTTACTTGTGGACATGGGATGGAGAAGAGGTCTCATTAGTTTTGTCTGAAAGAAAACCAAAAAAAAAAAAAAAAAAGAAAAAGCAAAACTTTGCAGGGTGCTGGACAAGTGGCAGCGTATTCGGCTGCCTCTGTGCATGTTTATGTACCGAGGGAGCGAGTGCTGCAGTGTTGTATTTATTATCAGTCTGACCAATTAAACTGGAGCTAACAATTTGTTCAAGATACTTAAGTCTGTAATCAAGGACTCCCATCTCTTATATATATGTGTCTGTCTGGGGTATATTTGCAGTTACAAGGGCACCCAAATCTAAAAACACTCAAAACCACAACTATCATGTTGTGGGGGAGCTGTGTCTGGTCAAAGGTAAATAAATGCACAGTATTTATTTGAACTGAGAGTTTCTTTGATATGTGAATGCATTTAATTTCTTATTTGTGTTCTTCCACAAAGAAAAGCCTCATGTAGATGGGCTTTCCTTTACCTGGGTAGCCATAGCAATACTAATGTATTAGGGGAAGGGTACAAACACACACACACACATATATATATATGTGTATATATATTTATATACACTGCACACATATATACTCTTAATATCTATATGTATACATATTTAAAACGCTTCGGGTTTAATTTTTACATTTCTGCTTTTTCTGTATTTAAAGGGATGCTTTGGCCATGGGGGGTGAATGCAGCTCTCAAACAAAATTCAGGCTTGGTCTGTGCTACCACTGCTTTCCAAATCGACAAAAAGACACAGGTGGTGGGAACAGAGGAACAGGAGGACCCGATTAATGGGTGTTGCTGACAAGAATCTCAGCAAATCAGTAATTTATCTGTTGCCATTTCACTTTTTGCAAAGGAGTTTGAAGAGGAGCCTGGAAGCGAGCTGGGCTTGCGCGTGGTGCGAAGGGGGCTGCTCCCAAGCCTGAAGGGCAGCGTGTGGGAGAACGCGTGAATGTACCTGCCTACGGGGGGAAAGAAATCCGGGAGCAGCGCTGAGCTGGAAGCAGAGTCTGGCTTTTTGACCAAAGACAAGCAGAGACCGTGAGATTAGAGAAGGAGAGGATTTGAGGGAGTTTGGGGAGTGAAACGAGGAGGGAGTTTGGATAAAACGAGCAGATCAGAAATGCGTGTAGAGGACAAGGAAACATTGCACAGGACAGGAAAAGAAAGGCGTGCTGGGAGCAGGAGTGGGGAGGCTGCCACGTTACACTTGGTTTGCTTTGGAAATCACTCACCAAGACAGGAAGTTCAAGTGTGAACTGCCTTGGGTAGTCTTTAAATGAAAGAAACAAACAACAAAAAACAAAAAAGGCCCTTTTTTTTCAGAGATACCAGACAGGGGGAACATTGTGGTTATTTTTTTAGCGGGGGTAATGGGAGTACCTGGGGCAGAAAGCGGG
>VZSV01000013.1:6286844-6306148 GCA_013398735.1 Nothocercus julius
TTCCTTTGGCAGGCACTTGCCTAGACTTGAATTCGTGTGGCGGCCGTGAGCGCTTCACCGTGCAGCTTCGCGCAGGTGCTGAGGAGCGGAAGCGGTCGCTTTGATCTCCGCGTGATTTGCTGCACAGCAGCCCCGGAGCTCCTGCGCGAGCCGCAGCGCAGCAGGCGCGCGGCCTGCCCCGCGCTAGCGACGCGGCACGGGGAGCTGCCGGGAAAACACGCAAGAGAAACAATCCACTTCACAAGGGGTGAAAATGGCAGTGACAATAAGAAGGCACCCCGCATCATCACCCGTGGGCCTGCAGCAAGAGCCGGCCCCCCGCCACGGTTTGTGTAGCCCAAGCCCAAGCTTCAAGGCACTTCTCTGTACAGCCGCCGGTTAGGGGATGCCTTGAGGTGAATGCTGCAAATCTTTATGATTCTTTAATAAAAGTCTTGCTTTCCTATGAGAAATGTCTGTGTGCCACTTAACCAAGCTGCGACTACGAGTTAGATATTTTCATGGCGAGGGAGGGAGAATCTGCGCACAGAATATTTGACACAAAGTACAAGTAGCTGCTGCCCATGTCGAGGTAGAGACCCGGAATCAGTCTCACTTAAGCACTTGTTTTCTGAACTATTAGAGCTGCTGGCGAATAACCGCTCTTTTTACCATCTTTGTCACTTTTAGGTCCAAAAAAACAGAGAGGAACAGATCGGTGGCGAGTGCAAGGTCCCCAATGCCACTAGAGGTCACCATTTCTACGAAGTATTTAGTGTGAGACGCCGTGGGGCTCTGGGGGCCCGGGCCATGGCTGGAAATAAATTTGATCGCTAATAAATACAGACGTGACTAGTGTTGGCCTGCAGCTTCTTTAATTAGCGAGCACATATATCTAGGCTTTGAAAACTGCTCCGGCAAAGGCGCCTCGGAGCAGATAGAGTTAAAATAACGCATTAATGTGAATGAGGGAGGCAAAACCGGAGCAAGCTTGGAGAGCGAGGAGTTCTTGTCCCGCTTCATACAGATCTTTATGCACTTCTTATTACTAGTCCTCAGTGTAACAGTAAAATATTTTAATAAAATCCCATCCTACCTTTATGCAGTAAGAGAGGTGAAAACCTATCAGATTGAAAATCTGCCCCCCCCCTCGCTCTTTCCCCTTTTTCTGTTCGGCAACCGGACCCTTCTGCGACTTCCGACACGAAACCTTTCCCAGCGCAGCGCCGGGAGGCCGAGTTTGTCCCGAAGCCTCGGTGCCAAGTGGCTCCTACGCAGGCGCCTCCATCACATATTTTTTTTTCACGTTTTCACCACCTGACAGCCAGGGCATGGGCAGAAACAAGATCTCGGCCGCTACGGGGCTTTTCAGGAGCCTGGCAGAAGCCTCTAACGGTGTTTAAATCTCAACTTCTCATTGTGTAAGAATTAAAGACATACAAGTAAGGCAGCTGTAAATGTTGCCCGCGGGAAATAATGGCAATCCGACTGTGGTTTGTATTTCCCTCAAGCCTCCCCGCATCTTCTTTGCTTTTCTCTCACTTGAGTCTATACAGTTCAGGCCTCAGCACTTTGGAGGCTGGAGGCCTCTCATTCACATTGCCCACACGTTCTTGGGTAGAGCGAGGCTTGAAAATAAGTAACCATCATGGTTTTAGCCAGGTTTCACTTTGAACGTCTGGGTTACCTCAAAGCAAAACTGAGAAAAAGCCCTGGGCTAACTCTCATGATCTTAAACCTCGGACTTTCACACATCTTTGCTTGTTGCTAGAACAAAATTATTCACCGCCTATTTAAAGAAGTGCTGTTCTCCTTAGAAGGCAGACGAAATACCATCGATTTCAGTGGCGAAACTGAGAGCAGAATTTGTTTTGAGTGGGCTAGCTCCATATTTAGCTGGCGGAAATGCCAGTGAGAATTATCGCCGAAATCAGACGCGCTCACTCTCGCTTTCCCCGACACCGGCTTCTGCGGCACCGGGGCTCTCGTGCCAGAGCTCCTCGAGGGGGACCTGGGCCCGGAGCCCCTTTGGGGAGCGGTAAGGGCATCACAGAATCACAGAGTCACCATGGTTGGAAGGGACCTTCAAGTCCAACCGATGGTCTCCATTGGCCATCCTTGGCTTGCAGGCAGCAAGGAGGGTTAGAGCAGGGCACACAGCTGAGCAGTGGGGCTGAGGCTTGCACCGAAACGCCGTTTTCTCCATGCAGGCAAACCTGCGCAGAAGCCGGAAGGGGCTCGCTCAGGATCCCAATGTTCCCGGACCTATTGCGTACACCCGGTCCGAATCCCTACTCGGGCCCGGCCGGCGTCGGCGCTTCCGCCCCGTGTTATCCGCGTGCTCCGGAGCACTGCAGCTCCGTCCCGGCAGCTTGTGTGTGCATGGGCGCTCGCAGCGCTTCGGCTGCCCGGCGCCTTGTGTGCTGCTGCCGGGGAAAACAGTGTAAATGGTAAATGCCACGGCGTTGGTGTGTCAGCTTCAGTTTAATTTATTGCCAGGGACACGACTCCACGTGTGGGGACAGGATACGGAGGGAAGAAAAAATGCAAATAGGAGGATAAGAATGATCGGCATGATTGCTGGCGTGTGTTGGATCACCTAAAAGCGTCACCTGGCACAAGGGACCATGTGCTGTCTGAGAGCGTCACAACCAGGGTAACTGCTGACGCCTTTTCCCAGGCCCTGAGGATATCTTCTTGGCAGGTGGGAAATATAAAGCAAAGAGGTGTAAAGGGCCAGGCTTGGCCTTCTGCGAACGTGCCCTTCATGTTCTTGTACTGGGCTTGAACGCAGCAGCCCCTCGTCAATCTGACAAAGCCCCGATGTGCGAACCTCTTGCGGCCCCACCAAGGCTGGCTGCTCCATTCCCACCAGTTTCAGCAGGAACAGGGGACACCTCAAGTACGGGGGAGTGGTGAGGTCGGGCTGGTCCCGCTTGGTTCACTGCCGGTTGCACAAGTTCAACAGCAGAGACCCAAACTCAAGGCCTCTCCCAGCGGCAGGCTGCAAATCCTAGGCTAGGTTTCACTCCTCTTTCCACACTTAGAAGGAAGTCTCCTGCAAGAACGGGGGAGAAGCAATAAGAAAGTCTTGATAATAAGCACTGAGTTGGGTAGAGCCAAAATTAACAAAAGTCGGTGCGGCTTTATTGCCTTTTATGTCCATTTAATAAAATCTGCTTTTCATCTGCTTCTAAAGGCACGTGAACAAAGTGATTGGAAGGAGGCCAGGAGACGCCTGAATGAGGAACCTACCGGAGGTGTGGGGCAAACTCCAGTACGTGGAGGGGAGGCGCTGACTAGAGACCATAAACACCTGAACAGAAATAACAGGGCGAGCACGGTGATGGAAAATGCATTGCACTCAGAAACCATATGAGAAAGTGAAGTGCAGCCAGTATAAGACTTCTTCCAGCACCAGCTGGCTATGTTTTTTTTACACACCGTTCGATATATAGTGATGCCCAGGGAGTATTTTTTGAGCGGATGCTTATGCATTGCAAGGGTCTTGGTTTCCATCAGTCTTGTGTTGCTTCTCACTGCTCTGTTGGCGGGCAGTGCAGCAAGAGGAGAGGAAGGGAAGGACAAAAAGACTGCACAGGTTCTCATTTTCTTTATTCAGACATTAAATGGAAATCTGGAAGATGCATTGGCATACAGCAAGCAGGTATTTTCAAAAAAAAAAAAAAAAAAGGAAAGAACTTTCAAACTACCTACAGTATATATAGAAAAATGATTTGGGACATCCACATCCAAGGGGAAAATAGTTCTCACAAGTGCTGTCTTTACAGCCTATATCCCAAATCCAAGATCTTAAAGCTGTCCGATCCATGTTCTTTTATTTATTTGGTGATCAAATAGTCAGATTTTAATTATATTATCGGTTGGATGTTGGGAAGAAACTGCGTGCAACCTGGCGTGACTTTTGATAAGAGTTAACAAACAAGATGATTGACAGAATTAGATTAATTTGTGCTATTAATCATATTCCTTAGGCTGACAACTGTAAGGCAGGTAGGTCATAAAACTGGTTTTGAGCATCACTGACCTTCTTCCACAGGGAAGTTAATCTTAGTTAATGCCTTAATCAATCACAAAAACAGGTAGGCAAAAAGAATGAAAAGCTCCTCCCCAGGCAACATTTCAAATTCTTCTACTTGCAAAGGTGTAAATGGCTTCAGCACTTAGGACTTTTGAACCTACAGTAGCAAGGGAAATGAAATTTATGGCTGTTTGACAGACTGTGGGAACATTCTGAAGTAAGAAAGCAAAACATGTGAGTTTCTTGAATCAAACTGTGGTATTTGTACGGGTGATGGTCCTCTCTGGATTATGGCACTTCTTACACTTAGACACCTGCAAAGCAGAGGGCTTCATGTGAGAAAAAATGCTTAAACTCTAATATTGCCTGTGGATACTCAGCCAGTGCAGCCAAGGAAAGACAGAGCTTTGGGAGTTTGGGTGGGCATTTTGGAGTGGGGAAAGCTACATCAGGGAATAATGTTAGCTGTGGTCAGGTAGTGCAGTCACTGAATTTAAAAAGAGAATAGCTCATTTTGCTGTTTTTTTCTTAAATTTGGGGCATAATCCTGCTCTGATCTATGTCAACAGAGGTTTTGCTATTGACTTCAGAGGGACCAGAATCAGGCACTTTGTCCAGTCCAGACCTGACTGTTTTATTTGGAAGTATAACTTTTTAAAACACACAATTTTCTCTTTAAATGCTACAAAGTAGAGCAAGTAATTACATTAGGCTATACCTGAAGCTCCAGAGAATTAATACAAAGGCTGCTTGCCTCTTGCCAACTTTCACTATTACAGTTTTACTAGCACCAGATGCAGCACTACTTTTCCGGCCTGTTTCAGTTACTGAACTCTTTGGGGTTTTCGTTATGTTTTCTAAAGGACCATGCAATATACACAAACAAAAGCTCCAGGGAGTGGGGACCAGCTCGGTGGCCCATATGGTCTTAGTATCAAAGAAATAAGAGATGGAGTGGGCCTGTTTGCTCAGCAACTCTGTCCTTTTTTTGCAGATGTGCAGCTGTTGGCTGGGGAAAAAAGCTCTTTGGGGCAGTTTGTGCTGCCTGCTGTCATGCACGAAACTGTCAAGTGAGATTTCCTGCGTTGTTCTCAGCACCCTGTGGTCCAAAGGCAAAGGAGCTGGCAGGTTGGGCAAGGACTCACCGCAACAGCTTTGAGACTGTGGAGAGGTAAGGGAGAGTTTTGTGAGGACAGCAGGGAAAGGACTTCTGCCCAGGCGACAAAAGCGAGCCCTTCAATCTTCATGCCGCTAACCCCAATGCAGAAGAAGAAGCAAAGGCAGCTCTAGCACCAGCTGCAAATCATGCAAAAAAGAAAGGTTCATATAAAGTCCCAGGTGGTGATGATTCTCCTACAGACAACATTGCTAAGGCAGAGTACACCTTGCCTTATATAGGCTGGCCTACTCAGACCTCCGGCAGCCAGGAAGTGCGGAGTTGAAGACTGAATCAAGAAAGGACGAGGCTTTTGCCACCACTGTTCTTGAAACTAAGGTGTGTTGGACACCGCTCTGAAGCCCAGCAGTTCTAGCAGGTGCCTTGGACTAGGGGAGCTGCTGTGAGGGTTTCCCTGGAAAGCACATCATGGTAAAGGGGAGGAACTGAGCTGAGGAGCCTTGTCTGTACCCCCCACCCAGCAGGGTCTAAACAATCACACCCGTGACAGTCTGATGCCCATGGGATTTTTGTTTCATCCTGGTGGAGTGTCTCGAGGCAAGCCAAGGAGGTATTTGGCCCGCCGGCATTCTTCAAAACTGTTGTACTTTGCTGCCTTGGAGCAGCCTGGCAGGTCTTCTGGTTGAGACCATCCCCATGTCACATCTGTGCAGGTGACAGAGAAGGACCTGACATGCCTCACGCGTGTGCCAAGCTGCATAAGTTGTGCCAGAGGCCCAACTAAAACACCACAAGGTCTTTTAGCCCTGAGGATCATCAGCTATGAGGAGGGCAGTAAGAGTGGTCTGTGGGTCTAGCGAGTACCAAGAAGAAGCAGTGTTGGATGCGACAGGGAGGTTGGGAGCAGAAAAGGAAGGAGAGGCCTGCAAAAGGGAGAGGAAGGTGGTAAATTCATGAAAGGCTCGAGCTGTTTCTCAGGGATGGTTTTGGTGTTCTGGCTGGGATAGCTTCTGCCCATGACACACAGGATTTACGTCATCAAAGAGCAGGCACTGAGCTCCAGTCTAGTTCAGGCTGCCACACACAAGGTTTTACCTTCAGAAGACGACTTTATTGATTACTCCTAGCATCTGAGGGAAGAATCAAAGGATTTGTGAGGAAAGGTTGAAGGCTCGAAATTAAAGGTGCTCCTTACAACCTGATTTGGAGTCTCCTATAGTTCAGTCCCTGCTCAGTAAATGAGTTTGAGAAATTTATTGTAGATATGCTATCTTGCAGCGTACAAATACACTGAGCCATAGGCGTAACAAGGCACAGCAATGCAAAAATCTAAGAATGTCTTTAAGACAGATTTTGTTGTAAACCTAGTTTTGAAACTCAGCAGAGCCTTCTGCAGCAGGGCTAGACAGGGAGCAGCATGAGCAAGGAGCAGGCAGAGCCAAACAGCCTCTGTGACAGGTTAAAAAGCCTGGTGGTCTGGGATGTGATTCTCCCTTGCTCTGGGGAAGAGAGGCACGGAATCACCAAAACGTTGGTTGGAAGGCGCTGGGGGGCCACCTAGTCCCACACCTCCTTCCAAGCAGGTCCATCACCAGCATCAGATCATCAGGTGGTGTGGCTTTATCTAGCCGCACTGGGAAAAACCTCAAAGGAGTGAAGCCACCACCACTCTGGGAGGCCTCTCTTGGTGCTGCACCACCTTCCTGGTGAATAAGGTTTCCCTAATGCCCAGCCTGGGCCTTCACATTCACCATGTTCACCCGCGTCCCTGGGACGGCTTCTGGCACCACCAAGCAGAGTTTGGCTCTCTCATCTCCGTCACGGCCTTTTGGGTAGGCGCAGGCTGCAGCTTCATCTCCCTTGGCCTCCTCTTTTGTCTCACTGGGCAGGACAAGCCCAGCTCCCTCCTGCTCTCTCCCAGAGGACCTGCACTCCAGGCGCCCGTGCCAGTCCCCATCCATCCCTCTCTAGTTTTCCCCACACCCCACTTGTAGTGGGGGGCTGTCCCAAGCCAGGACGCCGGACTCCAGCTGCAGACCCACCAGTGCCACCTGGCGAAAGGGAAGCACGTGGGGCAGCCCCAAGAGCAGCCGTCTTGTTTGGTGGGCCCATGCCCACCCGGTACGACCGGGCTCCCTCCAAGCACCCGCGGCCGGCTGCCAGACGGGTCCCATGGACATAAACCAAGAGAAACAGGGCAGCTCTAGTTAGAGGCAGCGCTCTGGTGCTGAAGCACCGCAGAGTTCCCCCAAAGGATCTGCACATAATTAGATGTACCTATTCAGTAAATCGGAGCAGCGCCCAACTCAGGTTCTCTTGTTTCTTGAGTTCATGTTACCGACTAAGATTTACCAAAATATAGTTTTATACGCTAATTTCCGTATAATAAAACCCTTACTGTATGTCGTTCATTGATATAAAGTGGTGTACATGTAAGAGTAGGCTAATATTATGTATATATTACCAAGTTTATGAGTTCAAGAATTACAATGTGCTTGCTTTATTTAGGTGGTAAACTTTTTTAATGAGTCTGGAGGGTCCTTTACATAAAAGTGGTGACTCTATCTTGGAATCTCTTTCCATGTTTATTAGAAATGTGTTTTACTTTACCATGAAAAAAGCCAAGGAAACATGCAGCCTTAAAGTCTAATGAAGTAGTTACTCGTGCAGTCAAAGTTCATAAATTTTAAATACATTTAATTTATAAATTGAAAACATAGCTTGCACTGGCTTTTTCAAGATTATTGCTTGCCACGGGGGTCTCAGCATAGCTGCTTGGCTATGTTTGTTACCTCTTTTCTTTCAAGGCCTAGACTGGATCTTCCCCATTTGCTCACATTCATTTAGATGTCTTTAGAAAAAAAAATACAAAACCAAAAAGGAGCGCTCTAAGATATTAAAAATTGTAACCCAGCCTGCAGTTTCTTTGTTCTCAACTCAAATAAGATCTGCTTTTGAGCTGGCCCTTCAGTGGAGCTCTTTCTCATGGTGAGAAACCTTTTGTCCCTCCGGAGAATTCTTTTTTGAGCTAATTGCAGAGCATATTCCCTAGAGGGACAGTCTGAGCTTGCCTCTGACCTCACAGCAATAAAACCTTAGAGCCAGCGTGGGTTAGGAACCCAGCCTCCAGGAACAGGGAATTTAGGGAATGAGCGAAATGAAGACAACAGCTTTCCACTTTTCTTCTTTTCCCTCTGCAGGCCTCTCGTTGCGAATCCGCCCCTCGTGAGCAACTTTGACTGCGCAAGTTCTGCCATAATCTGTCCTAGCTGCAAACAGTCCTGGGTGCAAAATATGCAATGAGGCACCCAGAGGCCCTTGCCTATGCTAAGAAATCAGGAGACAAGGAATCTTTCCAACGGACAAGCCACTAGACACCCATTTTCATGCCAGTGCTGCAGTGGAGAGGGCAGCGAGCTCCCTGACCACGCAGTAGTGCTGCTTGCTGACTTGAGAGTCAAGAGGGCACGGGAGCTTGGAGTAATTTTAGGCAGATGTTATAAAAAACAGGAATGTGATGAGGATAAAATAAAGCATCAAGGCCACAGTAGCTAGAATCGTGCTTTTGGCATGTAATCACTGCATCTGTAGGTTCACACGGACAAGGCCCCCTGAGCTTCTTGAACAGTAAAGCAATGCAGCCAAAGGAAATAGGGCAGCAAGGCTCACCCTCTGCATTTCCACGCCCCAAAAAAAAGATCAGCTATACCCGAGCCATTTCTGAAAGATATTTGTGTCTCCTGGGCTCCAGTGACTGACAAGCCACTACATCCCTCACCAGTGTACTCCGGTGAGCCACTGTCCTCTCCTTCAGAATGCTATTTCTGGCAGAATCCAGGTAAGGGCCATTCCTGAATTCCTCCTGCAGGCGACTCGATCCTCGGGCAGGCAGGAAATCCCCAGGACTTGTGCAAAGCCGAATTGCAGGATGAAGCCCCCTAGACAGCTGATACCCAGCCCTGCTCTGCGCCCCGTTTCTCCCACTCCTCCTTCTGGGAAGCCAAACTCCCACGCGGCAGCTGAGCAGGGAGCAGGCACCAGGCCCAGGCAGGGCAGGCGCTAATTGGAAAGGGGAATTGGGAAGCACCGAAGGTGGCTCCCAAAGCCAGCGTGGCGCTCAGGGTGCTCCCCGCGGGTCTTCGGCGTAGCCTTAGGCATGGCTGCTTGCCCCCTGAAGCGTCACCGAGCGCTGTCACTGCACATAGAGAACCCACAGCTATTTTCTCATGTATTTTTTGTTCCTTAAGAGAGTAGACTAAATATAGCCCCGACTGTCATGGGCAAGAGCCTGCGCGGTGCCCTCGGGGACCCGGTCTTCGCTGCGTGCCGACGCGCAGCGCCGATTTTCTGCACCAAAGCCTTCGCTTCGCGAGCGCCACGTCAAGCGCCCTCTGCTCCCGGCCCCGGGGCAGCCGTATCCATTCGGTTACACGCTGCTGCCGCGCAGGCAGCCCCGGAAACCGAGAGGACGCAGCCCCTCCAGCGCCGCCGCCAGCCTGCGGCTTTCTGTACGGGCCTACCCTCCTGGCCAGCCGGCACCCGTCCTATCCGCGTGCGCAGATAGACCAGGCTGCTGGGCGCAGCTAATACGGGCAAAATCCAGGACTTCCAAGCCAGAGGGAGAAGCACGAGGGCTACCCCTGAAAGCCTGCAGGCAGGGTCTGGCCTCTGCTCTGCTACCAAAAGAACAGGTAGAAGGCAACGGTGCCCGGGGGAGAGGCGACGCGGTGATGCCCTCGGCAGCCTGCCAGCACGCGGGTGACATGTCCGTGTCCCAGTGCCGCCAGCCCTCGGCAGGGAACGGGCCACGGAGCTGAGCCGGGCGTGGAAACGTTAGTTACTCGGTGCCAGATGGTGTCTCCACTCCTGCCAACCACCCACTGGCGGCCAGCGCTTCCTCCTTCACGGGGCGACGTATTCAAGACAGTTGGCAAGAGGGGAGTAAGGGAAGCGTGGGGTGTCTTTGTGGGAATTTTAGCCTATCATCCTGGCTGTAGCTTGCAGGGGAGCGGCGCTTGTCCCTCTTCCCCATGATCGAGTAACTGAATGTGATGGTCAAGGGAGAAAAAATTAAATGCACGTTTGGAGTCAGAAAGTGCTGCAGACGGTTGGTCTGACAAAGAAAAAGATTAATAATATTTAAAGCCTCGTTGACATATTCTAGCTAAAACAAGGAGGTTGTAATGAACTGCATGATAAAATATTATATCAGTTGCCAGGTTATTATCGATTGCATTTTTGTCCATTCATAACAACATAGACTTTTCAATTCAATAAAAATTCTAGGTAGTCTCCAAAATCCCTTGGAGGAACAGATACCCATTAAAGTTTGTAATCTTTGCCCAGGAATTCCTCAGCTTATCTGTTTTTACAAGCACAAAGTTTTCCTCAGCGCAAACAAAAAACTTTAGTTCCTTATGCCTTGAACAACTTGTACTTGAAACAGCAGCACATTTTATAGAGAGATAAAAGCCTGTAAACATCCTCCTCACGAGCAATATGCTTTTTAATGAATGGCCTCACATCCATCCTCCCTTGCCCATGGATTCTTTTTCAGCAGCTGTTTCTTCTGTTTCTTTACTTTTCTTTTTTTTCTCTTGCGATAATGGTACAGAAAAAAAATAAATAAAAGATATCAGCAAGCAAATATTTGGTGGTGAAGCTGAAGGAATAGTATTCTCTTGAGATAAAAGTCTCTTTACTTACAGCTGAGTAGACTGAGATTAAGTTATGCCGAATCCAGGCTGCTGGCCAATTCCTCATCTGCTTGTCAAGAACGAACGCTTTGTTATTTAACCAAAGAATGGGGAAAAAGTAGGAGAGAGGGCAGAGGGCCACGGCCTTCCACTGGAGCGTGTCCCTATCCATGGGAGCTGCTCTTCCCTAGGGCCACCAAGGTTATTGCTCAGCGTTAGCGACAGAAAGAGGGCCAGGGCTGACTTTCCAGCACAGGTGCGTGATGAGAGCAGCATTCAGGAGAAATACATGGAGTTAGACGAGAAATGAATGAGGATGGGCATGTGAGGATGATGAAGCACAAAGGCAGGGGTAGGCGATCAAGAAAGGAGGAAGAAGAGAATTTGTCAATGGCCCCTTGTCAATGGCCCCATGAGATACGGGGTTGGGAGACGAGGGGGGAGCGTGAGCAGTTTGAAAAGCTGATATTTCTCGGACCTACTTGTAGGTAGCCAGCACATTATGCAAAATGCTGAACGAAAGGGGCAAGCCCAAGAACCAGGGGCCCTCACACAGTAGCTGCATCAGCCTCATCCCGCCTCTCGCCCCGAACATCAGGAGGACGCTGAAGTGCTAAGGAGCCGGCGGCCGTCAGCACTGTGTGCATGAGTAAATAGGTAACGTGCTGCAGCCACAGAATCACAGAGGTGCTGAGGCTTGAAGGGACCTCTCAAGATCATCTAGTGCAGCCCCCCTGCTCCAGCAGGGACACCCAGAGCACAGGGCACAGGGCGGCAGCCAGGCGGGTGTGGAAGGTCTCCAGAGAAGGAGACTCCAAAACCTCCCTGGGCAGCCTGTGCCAGGGCTCCATGATCCTCAGAGGAAAGAAGTTCTGCCTTACATGGAGAGGAAAATCCAAATATGCCGTGCCACTCAGAGCCATGAGTGCTTGGGTGGTAGGCCCAGCTGCATGTGTTCTCCATTCAGGCAGAACACAAACATAAAGGTGGCCTTCACAAGGCTTTTCTGCTGTAGGAGAAGCACTATGAGAGCCGTCTGTTGATTGCGTGTAACTGCTTCGAGATTCGTAACTCTTGACAGGTCAAGTCACCACAAATTGCTCTTTTTATTTTAATTTTTTAGCTTGCAAAACTTGTGGAGCACAACGTGTTCCAATGACAAATACAGCCTTAGGAGACCTTACAGTCCGCACGGTTCCATGGGCTGCTCTCTTTTGTGGTTGGTCAGCTCCTCGGACTGCTATTTCTGCATTCACTAGACCGCACGAAGGGAGAACAGTGTGGATAAACACCCGTAAACAGGCCGTGTATCAGCCACGCATCCAACCGGAGATTCCGGCCACAGCAATGCCAACGCAGTAGTTATCCTTTCCATACTTGAACTACTGTTTCAGTTTAGGACTACAAGGGTACATTTTTGTACATTATGGAGCCATACTATAAAGAGAGGGCCTAATCTGAGGAAAAAAAAAAGATTACTTATAAAAGTCTTCACCATGGAAGATTTCAGTCGGTGCTAATCTTCATTTTCCTGTGGCATTGCACTATATTCCTTTCTCTCCAAACCCTAGACAGGAGAAGTAATGTCTCTTTCTCAGCAGTCCAAAGTAACATTTACAGACCTACCCGACACGTAAGTGTGTTTATAAATGATTTTTCTCAGAAATATCCTGGGATTTGCTTTGTTAGCCGACAAACACCTCAGGTGAGATTCTTTTCACTACAGCCTCTATGTTCTGCTCCTGTACATCTGCTTGGACATATACTGCACGGACAGTATTTTAAGATATTCTCCAAGGAAAAGTATTACAATTTCCAGAGAGAGAAGTCCATGAAGAAAGACATTATCTTTTCATCAAAACTCTCTGTACATTTCTGTCTCTTATCTATGAATATAATGTGTGCTGATTTTTCAAATCTGATCAAGCTTCTGACCACCAGTCAAGAGCCAAAGAGACCATAGTGTGTTAGGTTGCAATCTACGTGAATTTATTACCTTTGGTGGAAGTATGGAAGATATAAATCAGGAAATTCTTCTAATTTATAGTGAAATTATTACATAGTATAACCAAGAGAGAAGAATTCTTTTAGCTAATCTGTTACACTAAGCTTTGACATCCTAACCCCATTGATCATCATTTGGATTAAGTTTCAAAGTAATCTCAATTCTGTTAATGATTGGGACATACTGATAAGAATTTTAAAAGCATATGAAGTAATGGCTCGGCCAGGTCTCCAAGAAAATCTTATTATAAAAAATCAATAGAAGGGTCACTTGCTCCTGGTACATACAGTCTTTCTGCTGAATTATCTAATCAGTCCTAACACATGACTTTGCAAAGGGCAACGGGGGTCGCCTAAGAAAGAGATTTAGTTGCAGATGAGGGCAAATAGCATTACTAAAACAGCCTGTGGAAGTGAGCTCACAAAAGAGCTCAATTATAGAAACCTTAGAGTCTGTCCATTAGAAAAATGTACCTCTTGGTTTCCACAGCCATTCAGTTTTTGAAACTCGGGAATCTTGCGCTTCAGAATGGAAAAGGGATCTTGAGCAGTTGCTACTATCTTGCTTGCTTAAGTAAACAAGGAGCTTCAAGCTCTTAATCTTTTCATTAGCATGAATCAGTTTGTGTCTATTGATCTAGTAAATTAGGTTTCATTTATGGCTCTGCATCATTGCTAGGAGGACAAAGGCTTTTGAAACTGGGAGAGATCCTTAATTTCGAAGTTTTTTTTTTTTCTGTTGTTATTCTTGGAGGAAAAAAAAAAATCTATTTTGTGACATCTTCCCTCTCCTTCCCTCTTTCTTCTCTTTCTGTCTTCCACATGCTGGTCCAATCCTTCGCTTCGTTTTTGCCTCCCACTTCATGTGGTTTAATGAAGACCCCATTTCCCTCATTGACTCATGAGAGTGCCATGTGGGACTTGGGTAAAAGGTTTACTTCTGCCTGCAAAAATGATGGCACTTATTGTGCCATTTCTTTAGACACAGGGTCATTGAAGATCTTACGCAGCCATGCTGGTCTCTTCCAATATTTGCTATGAACCACCTGCATCCCCGCAGTTTATCACCAAATCTTCTGTGTCTCTTTTAGGAACTGAGAGTTCTCCAGGGCTCCCTTTCCCATTAAAATTCCTTTCCACAAGACTGCATTTGTCAATTTTGAGTGGGTTGAAGTCTTCTGTTTTTAGTTCGTAGTTCCTTCGCTTTCACTCCTGTCTCTCCTGAAATGTGAGAGCTCCACTGATTTGTGATTTTTTTTCTCACCGGCAGCAACTTTCCAGACAGTTTTCCCACAGGAAAGAGCAGCAAAGCTTGCAGCGCCAGGTACGGCTACATGTGCCAAATGCCACTAGGCACTCATGGAAACAAAAAGCTACCTCTTATTCAAAGAACTTGAGGGACGGGCTACATGGAGCAGTGTCATTTCCCAAGCACTTATGTAGGACAGAGTTCCTGACGCAGCCACACCACATCCTACTGGGGATATGTGAATCACCTCCACGTGCCAGGGGCGGTGGCTAAATCTTCCCGGCGTGAGGCTGCCACATGCAGGGACCGAGCTCGGGAATCAGTTCACAGCAGCCAATGCAGGGGCCTTAACAGCTCTGCACCGAGCAGAGTATTTTCCAAAGCAGGAAAATCCTTTAGGAGCTTGGAACATACTCACAGATTTTGTGGTTCTGACCTCGGATGCTGAATTTGACAACTTCTCTCAAGTCAAGAGAAGTGGCATCAGACTCTCAGCAGCATCCAAAAATTCATATGTAGGTTTGAAGTGAGGGCAATAAATAAATAAATAAAAGCAAAGCATGCAAATTCGAAACTGCAGACTTTAGAAAAACAAGCAAATAGAATGTCTTGGCTTGTTGCAGAAGTAGCCACAGTAATTCCCCTTTAGGCTGAAGACCTAGAAAATTTATCTTCTAGCTTCACCCTTAACATCTTACAGAGTATTTTAAACATAGTAATATAACAATTTACCGTATTTTTTCACTAATTGTGCAAAGTTCTTTTAAGTGTAAAATTCCACCCAACAGAACCTAGGTGCATTTAATTACCATTCCTGTTTAACTTATATTCTGCCTCTTGCTGCTGCCTGTCCTGCTTTTGCTTCTCTGTGCCCATTTCCTACCTTTTTTCCCCCTTCCTGCCCATTTTCTCTTTCAGGCTGTCGCGGGGAGCGCAGAGTTGGACTCCTGCACGGAGCCGCTCCCCCTGCGGCACTGGCACCTCGCTCGCAGCGGGTGCTTGCAGGTGAAGCACCGCCGCAAACCGCAGCAAGGTCACTCCGGCGCCGCCTTCCACCGCCTTCTTACTGCTCTCCTGCCAGGCGCTGCGCATTCCGACCCTGGCTCAGGAGACGGGAATGAGCTGCCTCGGGCCAAACGCGGGCTCTGCTAGTGCTGCGTGGAGCCTGGAAGGGTACAGGGGAAGCCCCTCCTGCCTCTTGGGCTGCCACGGCAGAGCTGTGCCCGCTGCAGGGGCCTGGTGGCACCGAGCTCCTTGTAGCTCCTCTGGTAGCATGTGAGCACGGTGCCCACCTGACCCGCGGCAGAACTTAGGACAACCTGTGCCTGGTTTCGGCTGGCCATTCCCAGCAGTTCAAGGGCAGCGTGGGCTAGTTCCCAAGGGAGAGGTGCAACCACAGCAGCACCTTGCCCCTGTCTCCCTTCCCTCGGGCTGGTTGGCGTAGGGCGCAGGTACGAGCGTCCTGGTGATGCAGAGCGGGGAAACTGCACGCTGCCATCTGCCCTCTCCTCTGAGAGAGAAAGGCAAGAAATGTAAAAGCGACAGCTTTAAGACAAATTAAGACAAACAACATTTTTTTTCACGATTCATGATTTACTTGTCAAGCTAACAAACACTGTCCCTGAGACCAAAATATTTTGCAGCCTAAAAAGGCTTAAATCTTCCATGTGGACAGTCATGGTTACAGCTATCTCACATTTGATACAATGGGATAAAAGGTACAAACTTCCTCACCGTTCAGGACTCCAGTAACTAAAGGGATTAGGAGGAAACTCCCTTTTTTAATGGTGCCTTTGGTGAAGCGTTGGATAGGTCTTGTTAGGTATTGAATAAAGGGCAGTGCCAGACATCTGGTAGAGTTCAGGCCTAGCAGGGGACAAATACTTTTCTATGAGACAAAAATAAAATTGGATTTTATAAAATTGGATAAAAATAAAATCTTATAAGAACCCAAGCACACAATGCTAAGAAGCACACCTTAGCAGCACAATGAAAACTCAACCTATTTCAACGCTTGACTCCCACTTCGGCTCCTAACTCCGAACTGAAATCGATGGAAAAACGGACGTACAAAAAGGATGCAACTGCCTCAAAACCTTTACTATCTTGTCTATGTATCTGACGGCTACATTACAAATTTGTTCGCGCTAAATTCTGCAGTCTATTCTGTAATATTCCAGAAGACTTCTCAGAACTGGAATTTCATAAACCTTTTTTTTTTTTGCAATTTGTTTTATTCACCATGAGGAACTCTACGTGAGTGAAGATATTTGTCAATGAAAGCGTCTGATCACGTGCGCATGGGTCTTGATGGGTCATGCCACAGAAGGATACATGGTAAGAGCACTTGAGAAATGTGACCGCAGATTAACTGATAATAACCAGATGCTATCTCTGTGTGCCTACTTCCACTTGTAAAGCAGAATCAGTCTGAGATAGACTATTACAGTAAAAAATTCTTTTTTTTTTTTTCCTGAAAATCCACTTTAGTGATCAAGAGTGTTATTTAATCTTGGAACCCCAGTGAAAATATTAACTACTGACCACACGGACTGCTGAACAGTTAACCAGCGCAAATGATTTGGACCTTGTTAGAGCTATAAAAAGAAAACTCTCCCCTTTGTTCCATCCACAGACGTATTCTGCTTTCCCTGTCACAAACACGAGTTTCCTTTCAATTCATGTAATTGGTCCTCATGTCAACAAAAATTATACAGTCACACAGTGAGGCCCAAATGAGCTAATTGGCGTGGCCGAACCAGAGCTGCTCCAAACAGGGCAGACACGGGCCAGGCAGGCAGCAATCTTCCCACACTTTCTTCTGTGTTGGTTTAAAACCCACCAGAGACACCGCAGAAGCCCTACAAATAGGAACTGCTGAAAGGAGCCATAAATCCAGCTGCTCCCGCAGCCGTGAAAGCCAAGGCCATTACGGCTCGGCCTGTGCTAGCTGGTGCCGCTTTCCCCCTCTCCCTCCCATAGGAGCCGGTTTTATGAAGGCTGCCAGGCACCACCATATCCCTTTGGGCACCCGTATTTCTCCAAAGACTCTGCTCTGTGGTCTGGGAAAAGGCTGAGCTGAATTTATCCCTGAGCACATTTCTAGCCCCATAGGAAGCAGCGTGAAATAAGATATAATCCTCTGCTTCATGTATCAAGAGCTGGAGTCCTCTGGCTCCTTGCGCCGCTGTTGTCTTACGGAGGAGCCCCCTCAGTTTTCAGGGCTAACACTCCCTCCGGACCCACAAGTTAGCCTCCGATCACGTGCAGAAGCACCATCTGCAGCAAGAAATACGTATTATTCCACAGAAAACTGGACTGTGGTTGGGCTGCTGCGGCACCCTTATGAGGAACGCGCATTTCCATGCCCTCGGGGAAAGGAGGGACTATTCTGGGAAGCTGCACCCGCCCCCAAGGGGTCATTTTAAAATAAGATTGCTTTTAAAATGAACTAGGTTATGAGAGCTGTGAAGACCCAGAGGAGGGGGCACCCCTCGCAGCCCCCTTGCTAAGCAGCAAGAGGTGAGAACAACCACAAGAAAGGTAATCAGAGCAGGTTCAGATAACAGAAAGGGTGACAACATTTTTCAAGGTGTGTTACTTTTCCAGCAGTTTCTAATGATTCTTTGTTTGCCATTGGTGTATTTCTCTTACCGCAAGAATCTCTCAGGAAAAAACTGCTTTTCTTTTTAAGTTTGTTTCATGCTTTTTGCTGTAGCTTCTGTAGCTGATCCATTAGTGTCTGAAATGGTCATTTTGCCTGTGTTTTATTTCATGCTGTCATGCATGATCTTGGAGTCCCTGCTGATAAAACCTGTCGTACTTGTTCTTCTGGTGCTAGAATCACACCCACTGAATCTGAATCGTAACCTGTGGCTGTAAAACCCGCAGCTGGGGGATCTCAGGAGGGAAATTCTTATGAAAATTTCCACTGAAGTTGTCGTTCAATTAGCGAAGACTTTTTTTTTTTTTTTTAATCAGACCAACCTGGACCGCAAGGCCCATGGCCTGGGATTCACACTTGCCATGGTTATAGCTGCTCTAGAAGAGTTGCTATTGGGCTGTAACGCAGCCTGCCAATTGCTTTCCATGTCGCCTTTGCAAAGCCGGGGAGATGGCAGCATCACAGCGTATGCACGGCAGAGCCCTTTGGAGCAAGCGAGAGCCACAGACACGCTGCAATTTCTGAGTCAGCAGGTTGTGCAGTCGAGAAGAGGGGGCCAAGACGAGGGATTTAAGCAGCTCATAAAACACAGCACCCCTTGTACTCACTGCTTAGGTTTTGGTGCGTTCTCAAGGAAGATGACGAATAAATGGGCAAAGGCTTTTAAATATTCTCACATGCAAAGAAATGGAATTAAGCACACAGAAGTAATTTGCTTGCAATATTAACCTGGGAAATGGGAGATACGTTTGAACTCCCAGGTGGCAGAAGGGCAACCCAGCTTGGGTCTCTTACAGCCTGATTACCCTAACCATGAGTAATTTTAAATAAGACGAGGGAGCAGGAATTTCTTCTCAAGCTCTGCTTGTCACAAGGCTTGATCTTTTAATTGTGCTCTTAGGATATCTATAGCATGAGAAAGGTAGGAATGAGACAAGTAGATGAATAACTTAAAGTGCACATGAAATTTAATAAATAACTAAAATACGTAAAAGAAATTTTAATATGTTTATGCTCTGTAAACAATATATAAGTTAAATATAAGAACCTCTCCAAAGCATACATTACATGGCCCAGGAGCTGAGGTGCTCGGCATTGCTAGAGATGGCAAATGTCCACCCCGACAAACTAATGGCAAAAATCTCAGCTTCCTATGGCCTCTGGATATATATAGGTATGAGCAACAAACTCATCCCTTCTCCTGCAAAGCCCCGTTGTGAAAAGAGGAAATGAACACAAAGTCCGCCTTAGAAATAAGCAAACTATGGGAAATATTGCAGCATTTGCAAATACAGGTGTTTTCTTTTTCTTTTTTTTTTTTTTCCTTTTTGTTTTGTTTTAATTGGAGGCCAGTGGTCCGGGTTTCTAAGAGCGCGCCAATAAATTCCAGACATGCTAGAATCGCATCCCAGACACCTGGGAAATACCAGGGAGTATTCCCCGGTAACGTAGAACAGGGAGCGCGCTCGCGACCGTTGGGAGCCGCCCCGCCCCGCCGCGGCGGGGGGCGGGGCTCCCGCTGCCATGGCGACCGCGGGGGCGGTAACGCGGCG
>VZSV01000013.1:6311842-6342821 GCA_013398735.1 Nothocercus julius
ACTTAAAACAGCTACTCATGCTGTAAAGGCAGTGAATGCTTTTTGTGCTGTTCTTGGTAACAGATATTGGACCTACTTAGGCATAGAATAGGGCTCACAGATGTAAATCTTCTTAGGAACCTCTGGAAAATTCCCAAAGTTGGAAGCTGATAGATTAGGCCTCTGCTTGCAAACCCTTCTGGTCTATCCATGTTTATGGAAGTGAACAAGGAAGTAATTAAAAAAAAAAACTGTGGAGGGTGTTGCACTTTTTGCAGAGATCTTGAATGTACAAGCCTAAAACACAAGTAAGCAGACACACTGGATTTGGTTATGTACCTCTTAAATAATCTATGCATTTATAATACTTGACCTGCTTTGAATTTCTCTGATGTATGTTGTTGTGGCATAAAAATTTAGTTTTAAAAGTTAGTGTATATATGTGTATGTGAATGAAAGATATAGTATCCAGTGCCATCACCCTGGTGCTTTTTGAAACAAATTCACTATTTTTGTAACAACCCCCAAACTTCAAGCTGATTGTTAATAGAGAAACTGCAACAGAACTGTGTAAAGCTAATCACATGCTAAAGTACTTTAGACTGTTGAAAAAAACACCTTTGTAGCTGGTAGGATAGTGCAGGTTCCCCCTCACCCAAAGCTCCAAATAGTGGAGGTTTCTGGCTTTTGTGATGAATGAAGTGCAGGCGTGTGGCACAGGGACGTATTGTAAAGGGATCAGCAAGGTAGCATAAGTGAGGATTTAATAGAGGTTTATTATCCAGCTTCAATTTATCATAAAATTCCTGGGGAACACAGATGGTGCGAAGTACTTTAAAGGTTTTGAAAGCCACTTAATAAGCTTAGGAGTTGACATACTGAATTGAACTCAGCAGCTAAACTGATCTCTAGTCTGACAACGTTCATCAGCAGATGTTCTAGCGAGTCATGTAAGAACACTTGTATAGCATATTTCCCCCTCACATGTAATCTTTTCAAGTCACTTTAAATTCGAAGATTAACTGTGGAAAATGATTTGCTGCTTAAACTATCAATTTGTTCCAGCATTGCTACTTGAAGGCAGCTCGGTATGTCTGTGCTGCAGAAGATGTGAAGCGAAAGCTTTATCGCAGCCAAGCTCTTCTGCAGTAGGCTGATGACTTGCTTGTTTTTTCCTCTCTGAAATGAGAATGCTAACAAAAGCAAGTGCTATCTCCAGCATATATTATGGAGGTAAAATTCCAAATATGATCGAAATGTAATGAATCTGCTGCTGGAATAGCTCCTAGTAAGCAGCTTATTATGTCTAATAGTGCATGGGGAAGTGGTGTTGCTGCTGTTCAGAGCTCTGTGGGAATCTTCGTAAACTAGATGTAAACTTTTTTTGGCCCAGTGATGCACAAAGTGACTTCTGCCCCATGACTTTGTCTTTGATGTTTGCTAATGAACCTGTAAAATTATACCTTTGAGCAATTACTATTGCCCTAACAGCAGCTGCTGATTTTAATCCTTGTTTAAATGGTTTTATTCTGGCATTTATCTTTCAGCTATTATGAAAAAACTTCATAATGTAAAGAAACAGGCCTTTTCCTTCCCTTTTGCAAAGGGACATGTGATCCTGTTGGATCATATCTTTTCATATAGATAAAAAGTGTATTTTTTTTTCTGGCAGCATAACTGGTGTACAGCATTTTTCTGTAGCATAACTGGTGTATTGTACAGTTTCATAACTTTCTGGAATTCCTCATAGGGGCTTGGGGGTCCTCTGCAAATTTTCCATTAAAATCAAATTGTAAACTTACTTGGTTCAGGACTTTTAGAAGATATGACCTTCTCACAAAATTTATATTCGTACAGAGGAAGCAGATTTAAAAAAAAGAAAAAGTAGCAGAAGTTGGTTTGAAAGCACCTACTTTCCCATAAGTGTAGGGGTTCAAAGGCTTTTCTTAGGTAAACTATCTATTAAAAGATTCCATTCTTTCACAGAACTGCAGCTGGTTAGCAATTTACTTCAATAATGAAAAATGAGATTTGCACTTTGGCTTCAATGAAAAGCAAAAATTTACATTATGCCATGAGAAATCTATTGCAATTGAGTAAGAGCAATGAAAGAGCCTGCTGGATGATTGATTATGATTAGGAATATATGTGTGTATGTGTGTGTACTCATATAGGCAATATTTAGGAAGATTTTTTCTTTTTATCATAAAGAAACTTGGAAAAGTTAATTTTACCTGTTTTAGTGGATGGCTCAGGCCATTTGTAAAGACAAAAATAGTCAGTCAATCTGTGGAATTAAGAATTTATGTTTTGGCCTGTATTTCTGAGCTGACTTTGGAAATTAGTGTAGTGAGGGGAATGTATTGCTGGTCACAGAGAAAGTCTCCCATTCCCAAGCAATTTTCTAAAGAAATATGTATATTTAAAAGGATGATATTTCAGTCAGAGCTGCATACTGCAAATCCAGCTGGGACACATAAATGGTACAGTTTTAGACCTGAGATCTAAAAGAAATGTTATTCATGTATTTAGCCTTCCAATATCTAATGTAGCATAATGAGATTATTAATTAGATTAGCTTATCAATATTTATCTGTTTTAATTTATACTGTTCTCTATTTTGGAAGACTGTGAAATAACATTGTATCATCTACAGGATTGTCGACAACATGCCTGTGACATGGTGCTATGATGTTGAAGATGGCCAGAGGTTCTGCAATCCTGGTTTTCCTATTGGCTGTTACATTACTGAAGATGGCCGTCCAAAAGATGCCTGTGTTATTAATGTATGTTTATGAAATTCTGCTATTTATTTTTTTTTAAAGGAATGTCCATTTTTATTAATGTAGAGATGGGTATTCTCCTGTGTCCTGTTTCTCTGATGAGTCCTTGTGATCTTAACACTTATTCCCTAAAATGGGGTGTGGGTTTAGATGTTCCTGTAAGTACCACAATTTGTAAGCCTGTTTAGGAGAAGCCTTTTGGCTCCTCTTTGCGTAATAGAGAAAAGCTGAAAAGAGATAGGAGGGGGAATTAAAATCCTATAGTCTTTAGTATGTGTAGGGTGTGCAGGAGGCGAGTAATGTTATCCTTCGTTGCCTGAAGTCAGAACACTCTATGGCTTGGGTTTCCTGTTTTTGTGGGATAGAGTGCTTTCTTGAAAGCAGGTTTGCACAGATATATTTGTGTTCCTTTATACGGAAGTTAAGCTTCTTGAAGGATTGCTTTCTCTAAAACAGTGCAGGCTAATGCAGAATGTTCTTCTCTTGCAAAGAAGAAAGATCTTTTGGATAACTGGGGATTAGAAAACCTAGTCTGGTCTTCATATTACCCAGAACTCCTCTTCAGAGATGAAATAGGTTTTAGTTTTTCACAGTTTATGAACCTTCCTAAAGACAATTCCTGCAGTTCCTGACCTCTTTTCCTTCCCTTTCGTAATTAATCAGTTTCAGAGATGCCAGTGTGGACTGATGCAGAAAATACGTTAATGATCAAGTATACAATATGACAATGTTCTTTTAACCTCATTTAAATATATATTTTTTTGGTTTTAGTAGAAGGAAAATAGCCTAAAAGGCAAGTTAATTGAAGAGCTGTAGAAGAATACTTGGCTTATATGATCATGCTTATAGTTAGGGCCCTTTGAGAAAAGCAGCATGGAGGAGTAGAACCCTAAAGAAGTGCTAGTTAAACGTCAGTAGACGTAACCTCTGTGCCTTAACTTCATGTTTAACTGCCTAACTTCCAAGCCCACGTGTCCCTTTGATTGAGATTTGTATTCATCATTCTTAGCTGCTGCTTGCAGCTCTTCCTTGGGCATGAACTACAGAGGTGATTATGTTCCAGTAGACAGTTACTTGCACCCTTTATTCTGGGAGGTTCTGTTTAATCTATGAGAAAAATACTCAGTGTGTTCCAGTAGTTAATTGTTCATGGAACACTGGTGTGAAAGTTGTAACATGTCCTATTCAGCTTCGACTTCATTAGGCAAAATGAAATATTTTCAGTTATTGAAACATATAAGATAAAATTTGTCTATTTTTTCAGCTATAGTAAACAGTTCTTATTAGTAACCTTCCTTTTTCTTTTTTCTTTTTTGTTTATGCAAGGAAGCACTTCGCTGTGTACCCAGAATCCCATATTCATCTTGTAGGGGACCTTCTTGGCAAGAGAACTATGCAGTCTGAAATTCCATTTCATAAGCTTCTGCCAAGGCTTTAGATGTCTTTGTCTTTCTGATTAACTTTTTTTTTTTTTAATATTTGCAGTCAGAATTTCATGAAAAGGATACGTTTTATATCTTCAACCACGTTGACATAAAAATATATTACCACATTGTGGAAAATGGAGCTCTGGGAGCAAGACTAGTTGCTGCTAAACTTGAGCCAAAAAGGTTAGTATTCAGGAATTAACTTGCTATCAAGTCTATCCCAAGAGACTTGCTTTGGTTCTGGGACTCGTTGCTAATCAGAAATGCTTTTATGTAATCAGTTGTAAGACAATGTAACATAATTTTATTGTGATTTTCATAGATCCTTCTGCACTATTTCCTATTTTGGCCAAAAGAGATGAAATAAAACCTGGAGGTCCTATATATTCAGTGAAGATACCCTCATTTCTTAACTGGGGAACGTTTTACCTTATGACTGAATACATTGCCTGAGGCATGAGTAAACAGGGTGCAACAGCTGATGTCTTCAGCAATTAATATTTAAATAGAAAGATTTCGCAACTAAATTATCATTGTTCTGGTGTCTGTATGGCCTTTCCACAACTGATGCTTGTTTTATCGCCTCTTGGCATCTTAAATTTCTCTTTTCTTGTATTTTTAGTATAACTGAGCTTATTGCATTGTTCTTCAGTATCATAATCAAAATATATTTCTTTTTCTGATGCCTGTTTGACAGAAGTTATTAATTCCATTATATGATGACTTTTGGTAGAAGAAGCCTTTTGGGGTTCTTTGTTTTTGAGGCTGTGTTCTCTAGTTCTTGTTCTTTAGAAGCAGCAGCTTGTGTTTGTAAGTTTTAATGCAAAAGTTTCTTCACTTTTGATATGTTTCTTGCAAGTTCTGAAGCTCAATAACTGTTAGGAACAATTTTTATATTTAAGGGAAGAGAACTGAATGAGCCTGATCCTTGTGTGAACTTGTATAAATGCTTTTTTTTTTTTTTTTTTTAACAGTGTTACCAATCAAACAGCTCTCATGTTGTATTTTTCTTCCCCCAGTTACAAGCATACTCATCCAGAGAACCCTGACTGCTCAGGAGTGCCTATGGATATAAGTAATAAGGCTAATGGAGAAGTCAAAATTGCTTACACATACTCAGTTACTTTTCATGTGAGTGTTAAGCTTTTTAGTGTTAGCTACTCCTTACAGCAAATCACGTACATTAATAATCTTAAGTACAAGAGATGGGTAACTAGAATTGTTTCAGAATAGAAAACTGGTCATTCAGAAACATTTTTTATTTGAACTAGAATATTAAATATGACTTGGGGTTTAACTGCATGGCTTATATTTTTCATAACCCCCCCACTAAACTTAAAAATGCTGTATGGTTTTTAAGAGAATTATACTTTTCCATGTCTACCTAGGTTGCCTGGTGGATTAGTTCCCAATCCAAGTGCTAAACCTGAGAAATTACAGGATTTGGCAAATTAATGTGGGAAGCAGGTGGGAGCCGATCATTTTCTGCACTTCCTTTCCTGGAAATCTGCCAGAGAGTAGGGACCTGATATCTCTGTTCCTCTGCTGGGAAGCAGTATATTAAGTAACTGCAGGGAGCTATCTTTGAATGTGTCTCATTCTGGTGGCGGGCTAGGCAGATGCATTCTTTTTAATGGAATTTGCTAAAAAAACTCTTCTGCAGAGCATTAGTCTAAGACCTCAAAAATGCAAATGGAAAGGTAGGAGGAGTGAAGGCTGTAACTAACCAGACCTATTGACTCCCTGTATGTGTGATGAAGGGATAACTTGCACAGAGCTGTCAGCTGGTTTTACTTCCAACCTTAATGATTCTGTGGTCCTTCTGAGGATGAAGGAGCCTGTTTCTTACCTTTTTGGTCTCATTGTGGTTTTTCATCAATTGGCAATTAATAGATGAAAAATATCAGAAGGACAATGTTTAATTTTGTTTAAAGCGCTAAACAATGATAGGCCATTGTCACATACACACTGTTCATATGTCTTCCATATTTCTAGACTTGGTGCTTGCTTTAGGATTCAGCTCAGCTGTGGTAAAATGGAGACAAAATGGTTGATCTTTAGAGTTAGATGGAAAGTTCTGCTGAGGTTGTGGTTTGAAGTTTGCCATGACTTGACTCTGGTAATCTGCTGGATTACATGGCAAAGTGCAAAATAAAATAAATATTTTCAGAAAAATGCGTGAAAGAGGTTATATAGTGTATGACAATTGTTCATCGTGACAGTCACGATGATGAAGTTTTTTTCGTGTGCTATAAAGTGTGCAAGTTTTGGGAACCTGTGAGAAGTTAATAATTGAGGAGCGAGCTTAGCTTTATGCTGTTATATTATTTCTTGTGTAAAAATGACGTGTCCTGGTGTGTGTGTGTGTGTGTGTGTGTGAGAGTTGTACTCTCCTGTGCATAATGTCATGCCACTTGAAGATCCTTTTCTGACGTTTGGTCAGATTGGCAGATAGGCCCCCTCAGGAAGAGGGGAAAGAGTGTAGGTGCAGGGGGCAAATGTGATTCTGTCCTAAAGTCACTGGTGTAGTTTACAGACTTGTTACTTGCATTGAGACATAGTTTTTGCAATGACCTAGATACTTGATCTTGCTAAATTTTCTAACCCGCTGGCTTTTGTGTTTTTGCAAACCGGGTTTATTGGGAAGCAAGCTTTTGTGAATTATGAATTATTGAAATAGCACTCTCAGCAAAACACCTAGCTATTTTTATTGTTTTCGGTATTTATGGTTTGTTTAATAGCAGTCTTCATTTTGATCAGCACCGTTCATTTCATTTGTCATGTCTGCTCTGAAAAGTAAAACAAAAATTCTCTGGAGCATTTCTGATCAATAAGTAAGTTGAATGAATAAGTTGGAATACATAAAGGAATAGTTGATTTTCATTTACTGATAATGTAGACATTTTACTTGTGTCTTGCTGTATAACCTGCATGGACTTGGGGTGGTAGTCGGTAAATAATTTTAAGATGAAACAAGGTTGTACTAAAGCAAAGAACAATTTGGACAGAGAGCTACTAGGAAACTGTAAAGCTGTGTTCAGTATTCTTTCTGTAGCATCACTTGGTATTGACTTAAGTTTGCTTAAAACAAACAAAAAAAGATATTTAATATTAGAGCTGATGGTTGTTTGAGTTCCACATGAATTGATGCAATTCTTGAAGGGAGGAAGCACAATTACATTTGATATAGCTTTATGTCTTTAAAAATGCTCAATACTACTTAGAAAATATTTTCTTCTAGATTCTGTGGTTGAATCTTAGGTTTGTTTTAGGCAGATGCTATTAATTGACTTTATATCCACTTCAAGCCTTATAAAATGAAAATTTTAATTTGTCATGTTGAAGATTGTTTTGCATGAATAATAACTTGTAAGTTTAATTTGGAGCCTGAATGTATCTAAAACTAAGACATTTACTCTTTCAGGAAGAGAAAAAAATAAGATGGGCATCAAGATGGGATTATATTTTGGAATCCATGCCTCACACTCATATTCAGTGGTTTAGGTGAGAAGGAAGATGTGTGTATTCTGCTCTTCTGTCCTGAAGTTGTCACATTGGAATTTTAATGGTGTTTTTTATTATTTTTTATTAATACAGTATCATGAATTCCCTGGTGATTGTTCTTTTTCTGTCTGGAATGGTAGCTATGATTATGTTGAGGACACTGCATAAAGACATTGCAAGATATAACCAGATGGATTCCACTGTAAGTCTGCAATGTACCTCCTAAATTATACTTGGAGTATATATGTTTTTGACCTAAATAATTCTCTATAGCAGACTATTTAAATGGTAATCCTTGGTATTAAAACGGTGTGTTTGCTTTACAGGAAGATGCTCAGGAAGAATTTGGCTGGAAGCTGGTTCATGGGGATATTTTCCGGCCCCCAAGAAAAGGAATGCTGCTCTCCGTTTTCCTGGGCTCTGGCACGCAGATCCTCATAATGACCTTTGTTACCCTCTGTAAGTAAGAGAGTGGTGGTGGAGATGGTTGTATACAGAGGTTCTCTTACTGCTCGTTGCCTGGCACTGGTCAAAATGGTAATTTCTTTGTCTAGAAATTCTTTAAAAGACTAAGATTAGGAAGAGAGGAGCTGGTATATTAGATATGCAACTAAATATATATAGATTAAAGAAAATAACTGATGCACTGGCTTTAGATCAAATGTAGAATTAAGTTCTAAAATTGTGTGTGTCTGCTTGGCAGTTTTTGCTTGCCTGGGATTTTTGTCACCTGCTAACCGGGGAGCTCTGATGACCTGTGCTGTAGTCCTGTGGGTGCTGCTTGGCACTCCGGCAGGCTACGTTGCTGCCAGATTCTACAAATGTAAGTCAAACTTATTTAAAATGACAGGGATTAAGTTCATTAAACTCAATTATCATCACAGAACTGATTTTTATTTTATAGTTTCATAGTTTCTCTCAGAGTAAGATAGAAAAATGTACTTAACAGAAAACAAATACAAAATTATGTTGTAGTTAAATGGTAAAGCTAAATTGTTTCTGATGTGATCATGCCTGAAGTCCCTGAATTGCTCTCACAGCGTTGTATATATGGAAGGGGGAAAGAAATTCCATTTTATTAATTCAAAGCTCATTACTTCTGACAACTTCGTACCTATATTTTCCTACTCTGTGTGTGTGTTTGTTTTAGTCACAGATGTTACTTTTTCCAACTAAATTTTTTCCTGTAAATAGTGAACATTTATACTTGCTTGCCTGAGGTTTTGATTGGTTGTCTGTATTAGCTTGTTTGTAGGTGTTTGGGAAGCTGGTGGTGGTCAGATGGAAGGAAAAAATTTCTAGTAGTCCTTCAGTGTGGAAATCCACCCAGTGGTTTTGGGCCCCTGATAATAGTTGCTACTATTTTCTTCAACTGATGCCACTTAGCCAGCATTTCAAGACCTACAAACTTGCAATGGTTTGTGCGTCTACCCTTTGATTTATTCTAAGGTAGAGCATGCCATTCCACCTACAGTTTGTTTTACCTAGCTTTTTTAAGGTGCAAGACTGTTCATGACTGAGCTAGAACTTTTGGGCTGAATTACCTGTGACTGAGCTAAGGAGGGAATCTGTTTCTGAACTGTGACTTGGCTGTGGGCATAGGAGCCCTTCAGTTCCTCCTGACCATTATGCAATTTTCATGATAGGAAGAACACTAGGGAAAGAGGTTAGTATTTTGTAGGGAATTTTTCTGCGGTGGTGGTGGTAAGGTCGTAAAATATTCCCTTGTCCTGCTCTTCAAGTCAATCAGACTTTAGTGGAGTGAAACTTCATGACTGAAGACATAGCTTAAAACAGAAGAGGTTTTACGTCATGCTGAGTGTTTTGTATTTTGATAATGCTTTGTAATATGATGGCAAATGAATTCTGTATCTCTGATGAGGAGGTGGCTAGTAATAGTGTTTCCTATTGTGTTTATTGAGAATCATTTAGTTGATACTTGGATATTTTTTTTTAGCGAGGCAGGCACTGTTCCAAAGATGTGCTGGGCATCCATGACAATTGGTGGGCGTGTATTGTGTAGAGAATGTAAACATGAATGTTTCTTACGTTATATGAATAAAATACTGTGGAACATATGAAACAATACAACTGAAACCTATTTTTAGGGTGGTTGTTGTTAGTGTTACATTTAAGGAGAAGCTTGATTGAAAATAAATGGTTAATCTTAATCAGTGCGGAGTTCTACCAAGGTTTTATGAAGGAATAGAAACCTAATTAAAATCACTCTAATCATAATCACTTCTGACTCTCAAAATAAAAAAGCCTATCATTATGACACTGCTCAGATGAAATTGTCAGCTTCACTGAATTCCAGCAGGATATTTTAATTTTGAAAGAATGCTGACCAGAATTCTTATCAGTGTAGAACATTTCAAATACATTTTTTTAATAAAACTTATCCTTGTTTTTGTGATACCACCACTGCTTATTGCTTTAAGACTAACAGTCTGACTGTTCCCTGTAAGCTTGTTGGTCCTGACTTGCTTGCAAGTTTCTTGGACAATAAGAATTTGAAGATAACTGTTAAGCTTGCTTTTCCCTTATTTTATTTTTTTCTACTCAGACCTGCAGTCAAGTGTGGGAAAGCTTAAACTACTTAAACACTCAAGGCTTATACTGTTTTTAAAGACTTAAGCACACGCTGCAAATCTTTCTCTTTATTTTAACATGGAAAGATAAACTCATTGGAGGCCAAATTTGTTTATTCAGATACTTTTCCTAACCTTAATTTGTGGCTTTGTTTTGAAGCTCTATGATTGAGCAATATGATGTGGGAAATTAATTTGCTTAACTAAAGATGTAGTGTACTGTTTTAAACTTGGGCATGGTAGCAAATTATTGTATAACAGCTAAATGGACTGGAAAATTAGTAGTTGTGAGCTTAATGCATGTTCTGATGACTGTCAAATATTTTAATATAGCTTTTGGAGGTGAGAAATGGAAAACAAATGTCCTGCTGACATCATTCCTTTGTCCTGGGTAAGTCAGAATATAGCCATGATTAAAAGAATTAAATTGCTTTTCTGACATGCATAACTAATTTTGAGCTTCAGCTATACAATAAATCTTCTGGCATCATCCCTTTGCTCCAGAAGCTATGAGAACACCAAGGTGCAGTTGACAAAGATAAATACGTTAATGGCATATCATCCTTAGAGGATTTTTTATTTTTTTCCCTGTAAGCTTTTTGTTTGTTCTTGACACATGAAAAGGTTAATTAAATAAGCGCGATGTGACAGTGAGTTTGACAGGCACACTTTTCCATTGATTCCTCTTGTACTCTTTCTCTGACCACGCCGTAGTTGGTCCTATATGGTGTCATATACTGTATAACCCCTGTACTAGATTTTCCTTCTTAATCACAGCAAGCAGCCTTACCCTGAAGTGTAGTTAAGACAAGCCTGTATTTGAGACTGGGTAGTTGGAACGTCAGCTCCTGCTGGAGTTCAGTCCCACCAGATTAAGACAGAAGGGCTAGCTTGACCTCTTCATTATGATATTTTATGCATGTCACTTGGTTTTAACACAGATTGCATTAAAATCTTAACTCAGTGCTATTGCTAGCATTATTAAATTTTGAATATTTCTGTCTTTCAGAATCGTATTTGCAGATTTTTTTATCATGAACCTCATTCTGTGGGGAGAAGGCTCTTCAGCGGCTATTCCGTTTGGTACTCTGGTTGCTATTTTGGCACTCTGGTTTTGCATATCTGTACCACTGACCTTTATCGGTGCCTATTTTGGTTTTAAGAAAAATGTAAGTGCTTTTCTGAAGATAAATTACTTTGCAAGTGTGTATGTGCATGCATGTGCTCTATGGACTGCGAATGAAGTAATGCTCAAGTCAGTCTCGTTAAGGTACTTCGGAATTGCTATAGATACAGATCACTTGTACTTATTCCATTTTACTTGACTGGAATTCAGGACTTTTTTTTTTTTATGATAGCCAAGGTGTAAATACTGCCTTATAAAACAACAGCTACTTTTAAAAGGAGAATTTGATAAGTTGCAAGGCAATGTAAAAGATGTGATAAATATGTTAAAATTGAAAAAAGAAAAGAAGCACCTAGCCAGGCTTGTTGGTGTTTCTGAGATAATCTGTAAGGAAGGGGAAAGATGACAAAGTGCTCATTTATCTGGCATAAATTTTTCTCCCCACCACGCTGATCTGTGTATGCGGCTTAAACTCATGCTAGATTTAATCCTCTCACTTTGTACATTTACCCTAATGTGATTCTTGAATTACGTCCTAAAGAATAACATACAGGGGTGACTTTTAGAAGATAAATCAGTCTACACTACCACTATCCCCAAGCTGAAAAGTGGAAAATGAGCTCGGGCTCTGTAGCAGATCACTGATCACTTAATCGAAGACCAAAATATTTGTTGCCCTGTTTTCTCAGAGGTCTCTCTTAAATGGTTTGATCTGCAGATGAAGGTACCAGTAGCCATTGCAAATGTACATGTATAGTGGTAGATGGATATATTTTCAATACAAACAGTAATAAACTTGCCAGAAGCAGACTTCTGCTTTTCTTTTGTTCCAAAAGAAGGGAGAAGGTTGATGTGCTCGGTCTTGTAACTTACTCAGCAGTCTCCTATTTCGTTTAAAGGCTATTGAGCACCCTGTTCGCACAAATCAAATCCCACGGCAGATTCCTGAGCAATCATTCTATACGAAGCCCTTACCTGGCATTATCATGGGAGGTATTCTGCCTTTCGGGTGTATCTTCATACAGCTCTTCTTCATACTTAATAGTATTTGGTAAGTTAACTGCAATCCAGTTGAACTTTATCACACAAAACTGTAATTTCTCTGTGAAAATCTATCTTCAGGAAACTTTTGTTTGTTTGTTTTGGAGTGAGGTGGGGTCTGAGGAGTTACTAGGATGCTGACAAAAATGTGAATACATCACTCTAACATTTTGTGGATTAGATGGTATCCAGTGCTTGCGTTGCTTGTCCGGGTGTGCAGAGAGGTGGCTGTGATAAGCTTAGCCAACTACAGCTGACCTACAGCATTCAAATAGTTGGGTTTCTTGTGCTCTTTTTCTGACTTTACGTGGGAGTGGCCCTGAAGCTGACATACTGTATGTAAATTGAGAATAGCAGATATCTTAAAATTGGCTGGAGTCTTTTGTTAGGCTAGAAAAGTCTTGTTGCTGCATCAAGAAAAATAAAACACCAAAAGCTTTTCCTACAGCTATAGAAAGGCACTGAGGAGTAATTCCTTTAAACATGGAAAATAACCCACTGAAGACTGGTTCAGTGTAAGTGAATTCTGATGTGAGCTCATAGCACACTGACAAACTAATCTATGAGGAATTTGCCTTCCTTCTGGCACAATTTAGTTACTGGATCTTTCTAAGCTGTTTCTGAACCTTAAACAGGTGCCTGTACCCCGCATACACATCCATAGCACTTGACATTTCCTATCATTTTGCAACTCTGCCCCTTTGATTGAAATGTGAGGTGAAATCCAAGTTGTGCTGGAGTCAGTGGAAGAGGTCACACTGACTTCACTGGAACCATAATTTCACCTGTTATGTCCAGTCAGTTACTTCCTAAAACCCCAAATACCAGAGGTGTGCTTGGGAATTGCTTCCTCACTGTTTGGAGACCACAGCTGCTGAGGGTCATAGTCCTTCATTTAGGAAGAAAATGAGTCCACTCTAGGACTACACCAGTGACAGGACGTCAGTGGGAAAGGAAATAAGGTGATGGTGATATTACTGCATATGAAGAAACAATATTAGAATATTGTCCACTTTAAATAGTGATTTTTGGAAACCCTCCTACAGGTCTCACCAGATGTATTACATGTTTGGCTTCCTGTTTCTGGTGTTCATTATTTTGGTTATTACGTGTTCTGAAGCCACAATACTGCTCTGCTACTTCCATCTGTGTGCAGAGGTAAGAAATATTCTTCAGTGTTCATGTTTAATACCGCTTAAAGGATATTTAAACATAACTTAAAGGTTTTGGTAGTAGAAAATAAGTATTACAAGGTTAAATATAGTTACTAGATGTCTTTGAAACGTGTCTTTAAAAAAAGTAAGGCAAATTCAGGCAACTTTTGGCAAAACCTGTAATGAATGTTAAAACCCTGCGCTGAATAGTGCTAAGTGTCAGATGGCTCATCTCAGTTTAAATCCCAGTCTGCTGTAGGTGTTAAATTAATACATGACTTTTGCTTAATCTGTGTGCACTTTGGCACGCCCCCAAGCTGCAGAAGAGTCTCTGGCTGGCAGCAGTAGGCCTGGCTTATGTGGCTGTTTGGGTTTTTAGATTTCTGCTGATTTGAGACTGATCTTTCACTCTCCTATCTCCAGTTGTGTTAAAGCAGAACTGACTATAGTTTTTGTATGTAAACAAACACTGTGAGAATTAACTTTTGGGTAAAGTGATAACAGAGGATGTTTCCTCGTAGTGCTGTGTTTGCTAAGGTGCTCAGTGTGTTAGAAGTATATGAGATCTTGCTCACATGTTTTTTTTTCTTTTTCTCCCACCCACTTCTAGGACTATCACTGGCAGTGGCGTTCATTTCTCACTAGTGGTTTCACTGCAGTTTATTTCTTAATATATGCAATACATTACTTTTTTTCTAAACTGCAAATCACGGGAACAGCTAGTACCATTTTGTACTTCGGTTATACCATGATTATGGTTTTGATTTTCTTCCTTTTTACAGGTAAGTGTATTTACCCTTGTTTAAATGTTGAGTCTAACTTTAGCTTTGTTCAGGAGAACCCTTACCTTGACACAGCAGCATAAATTAGTATATAGTCTTTAAGTTCTGAGCTGGTTCTGTTGCATTTTGCAACTCTCTCATCACAAAATCTAATGAAAGAGACAAAATGGAGAGGAGGCAGAAGTTAACTGCCTGTCTGGGGAGTTGCCTACGACTGGATCTTCAAACATGATTTCTTGGAACAAGATAAATTGTTCTCCAGATTTAATTCCTGAATTAGCCTTTTGACAAACTCCATTTTTAAGTTAGTTGTCCTTGATGAGAGAGAGACAGAGAGAGAGACAGAGAGAGAGACAGAGAGAGAGACAGAGAGAGAGACAGAGAGAGAGACAGAGAGAGAGACAGAGAGAGAGACNGAGAGAGAGACAGAGAGAGAGACAGAGAGAGAGACAGAGAGAGAGACAGAGAGAGAGACAGAGAGAGAGACAGAGAGAGAGACAGAGAGAGAGACGACAGTAAAGATGATTTTGTATATTCTCTCTACTGCAACTTTTTACCTGCTTTCTTAGTTGCTCTAATAAAGTGATGGGGAAGGGCAAGAGAATTATTTATGCAAAGTTCTGATAAGACTCTATCAGAAATATCTTGTCAGCTCTTGAAAAAGCACCTGTCTTAGTATTGTACTGATTCACTCTTCAGTGAGTGAGATGAGGTGCCAAAATCTTCCCTTTGCTATCCTTAATATTGAGAAGGGATCTTCAGTCACAGGTGTGATAAACAGGCCCCCCTGTTTGGTACCAACTTGCACCTCCTCCAAAACTTTGGAAACACTGTATCGCACCCAGCAAAGCATGTGGACAGTCTTTGTGGACTTCAGCAGAGTGAGCAGCATTTTTAAAACTCATTTGAAATGAGAGTTGCTTGAAACAACTGAAATCTCCATGTTTATGATGAGGCTGAATGTTTCCTGAAGCCCTGATGTGGTTTTAAGTGGCCTTTCTGCCCCTGAGGCACCCCACAACTTCCCTCTTTCATTTCCCTCTCATCTTCCAAGCCAGTCCTGTCACCTGGCATCACCGGAAGGCACCAAGGTGTCCAGGGCTGCCTCTTCTCCTTGGCCCTCGTGTCCCCCACCAGTGGCCGCCAGCCATGAGTGGTGCCGTGGCTGCCGTCACGCCTGGGGGGCCCTTCGCAGGACGGGTTCCCAGGGGCGCGAGGGCAGGTGGCCCATCCAAGGCATCGCGGATGTTCTTGGTGGCCGTTGCTTGTCTGTCGTCGGCGCAGTGGAGAGAAGTTGTGCTCTGCAGCTCAGACTAAACTGCCGGAGTCTTATGCTTTAGCTGGTGGAAAATTTCAGTTTCATTGCTCAATTTAGGTGAGGATACGTACAAAGTTCACCTTAGTGTCAAAACCTTTGAGACCTTGTACGCTTTGAGACCTCATAGGACTTTCCCCACCCCAGTTTGAGTGCAAATAATCCTTCAATTTGAGGAACAGTGATGTTTCTTTAGCCTTGAATAAGCTTATCCACTTGGCTTGGAATGCTAAATTTCTTTGCAAATACATTTATTTCTCTTTTTTTGAAGTGCTTTTAAGGCTTTACAGAAAAAGACAGAGGCGGGGTAAAGAGACAGGCAGTTTTTCAGGTTCTTAAGTGAAATAGCACGTCAGCAATTTAGCAAAAAGTGCTCCTAAAGGCAACTGACTTCCTGTGTCAAAACGATAAAGGAGCTAAAAAGAGAAAATGGTAATTGTTGCATCAAAACTGTTGTGCTGCCGCTTCCTCACGGGTTGCGGGCAGTCAGTGTGAGGGCAGGTTTGGACGGTGCCGCTGCGCGAGGGCAGCGCAGGCTCCGGGCTCCGGCGCTCGCCGCCTTCCAGGTCATCGGTCAGGCGCAGCAGGCGGAATCCCGGGAGCTACGTGGCAGAGCCGGGGCTCGCAGCTGGGGCCAGGGCTACGTATCGTCCTAAATGAGCCAGTTAAGCATCAGTAGCTTAGCGAGCGTGAAGAAAAAAGGAAAGAAAAAAAGCCTGATATCATTGATGGTTCCTTGCAGGCTCTTGCAGTGAATGAGCTGGCGCACAACTTCTTATTGGGCTGCTTCTCGGATCGTAAACTTAAAAGGCAGAGGTTATTTTTTCTTTGTTTAAGAGCTTGCCCTTAACCTGTGCAGGAGGTAGCTATGATGTTAGCGGAGGTGCTCAAGCAAAATCAAATGATCTTCAGGGCTTCATTCCTGCCCTAATTCTTGTGGGAAATAAAGGCTCCCCTGACAGGTGGTGGGAACTGCTTTCAGGTCCATTATCTTTGGACTGTGTTTGGAAAGAATACAGGCTCTATTTGGAAAGAATTTGGAAGGCCATATTTGGAAAGAATACGGTTAGACTGAAAAAAAAAGCTATATTAATTACTCTGCGTTTGAAGGAATGTTTATCTGTTGGATCTGCACAAAGAGAAGGGATGCAGCTAATTCTGCTTCAGCTAAAAGGCTCATAATTAGGGGAACAAACTTCACTTTCAATTTCAGTTCAAGTTTGCTTACACCTTTTGACTCATAAGTAGATGTGCTTATTTTGAGGTATGTAAAATAGAAATGTTTTCAGCAGGAGATGGAAGTTCTGCTGTAATTTCACCATGTTCTGAAAATTGTATTAATTTGATTTAAGCAGGGATAATTGCAGTACTGTAATTTCCCAAGACCTTGATGCAAACTAAGTCATAGGAAACCCTTTTGATGCTGTTAATGTAGTTGAAGTATTAAATGTTCGTTGCTGTGCTGCCCAGTTGAGCGGATCGGTTACTGTGTGTAACTAGTCAGTGAAGAGGGGTGAAATGTAGCAGCGTGGAAGAGCTGAGCAACAGCAACGTAGAGAGGAAGAGAAACAGCACCAAGAGCCCTGCACAGGATAAGCTCAGGGACTGTGAAAATAATGAGATGCCTCATAGAGGTGTTGGAGGCTACAAAGACTGTTCTGTCAGTGTAAACTTACACTATCCGATCTGTTGGATGCACTGAGGATTAAAGGAAGGAGATTGCACGTGCATATGTATCCTAACTTACAAAACTACAGGTAGAGATTGAGGTTGTCTCCTATGCACATTGTTCCAACACTTATTAATTGTTGTTATTTTTCTTCTTTTTAGGGACAATTGGATTCTTTGCATGCTTTTGGTTCGTAACCAAAATATACAGCGTGGTAAAAGTTGACTGAAGAAACCAGTGTAAAGAATTATCACAGAGGAGGTTTGATCTTCATTAGCATAACTTAAAAGACCTGGTCTAGCTGACAAACCTGGACTTTATCAGAAGTATTGGCTTCCTGTTCTTTGAGAATGATACTGAATATGCAGCTGCCCCAAACACTTTTTCCACTAACACGTTTGTATTGTGATTTAACTTGTTTTCATTCAGATCTTAATGAAGATCAGAGTTAAGATATTTATGCATTTGTAAATACAACTATACTTTAAAAGAAATGTTAAATTCTAACAGCAGAAAAGAAGTGGCTGTATTAAACAACTTAATGATACTTCTGATTAAAGTACAACTGTAAATAGGATTTTCTAGCTTGGCAGGTGGGATGAACTATTTTTCTTTGAGGGAAATGAGACTTTTTATTATGCTAACTTTGAAGGATGACTCTTTAAGATGTGTTGCTTTTAGTTTGGATGTGATTTTTATTTTTTACTGGTATTATGTCCATAAATATTCAGATTTCTGTGATTTCATTAGTTTCAGTGTTCTTGGCCTTTTAAACTATGTGCCTCTGAGTCCTTGAATTTATGAATTTATAATCTAATAAATATTGTAAAAATGTCCTTGATGGGTCATTACACATTATAAGTTCATAAAAATCTGTAAATACAATTATACTGATGAGGGATGCTTAAAAATTGCATAAAGTATTTTATGGCATTTTCTGTGGTTGGTTAATGTATATTGGCACACCTTTAAATCCGCAAGAAATGCAGGTCTTTGTGCTCCCTGACTTGAACACTGAGCTGTGTTTGTGGCGCGCGAGATGGGTTACACACGCGCTTCCCAGATACCCTCTGCAGCACTTAGCCCACACGGGCTCTTTCCTGAGGTTGGGAATGGAGTTGTTGGGATGTTGAGAGGATCTTAATGCGCGAGTCAGCACCCGCTGCTGGCCCTGCCTTTAGAAGATCTCCATGATGCATATTTGATATGGCAGCTACTGCTGACTGTATGTAACGCAGGTTAAAAAACAAAAATGAGATGACTATTTTTGCCTTATATCGGAAGAGTAATGTCAGTTTTGGATGACTAGAGTTCAACCTATGTTCACTTCTTTTGGAGTGATTTGTTCATACCTTGTTCAGTAACTTAGTTTCTGTTAGACTTTTGGCATGTTTTCACAAGCCCACAAGAACTTTATTTCAAGTTACTGCATGTACCAGTTTGTCATTCATAAGGGTTTTTTATTATTTTTTTTTCTCTTTATTGGTTCACTTTTCTAAATGACCTTAACCTAATGATGCTTGAATATGGAATCCAATAAAACTATCTTTGGTTAAGGCAGCTTGTGCTTATTCGCCTCCCGGGACCCACTCCCTGCTGGAGCAGGGCCCTCCCGGGGAAACGCTGACCTCGGCTGAGGCCTCCCTGCCCCACGTGCAAACCGGGAAAGAGGCCGGCGGGGGCTGCGCCCTGCTCGCGGGGGGAGCTGCAGGGCAGGCGCTCGGCGGGGGCTTTGAACGCTCTTGCGGCCCCCTGCTCCACACGCAGCCACTGCTCAAAATCACCGGCCGTTGCGCAGGTGGGAATGTGCAGCTCGGGAAGCAGGAGCTGGTCACATGCCGTATTGCGATAGCCGTGTGACAGGTGCTGCATTCCAGTGTAGGGGTCTGGAAACAGATCCTTGTGAAGCATGTACACGTGCTCTTAAGAATCTGTGTAAGTGGCTTCGTCATTAGAGTTTGTATATGAAGTTGAAGAGTCTATTTCCCTTTTCTCCCCCAGACTAGTTGAGAAAGCACGACTGCTTCTTAAATATCTTATTTTCACCTTTAAATGTGCTTTGTGAACAGTGTCATCTCCTGGAATCTAAACCTACTGCATGCCCCCATTCCTGAGCTGACTTTGCTTGTAATATATGTCACTGTTTGAAAGGGCCAGACTTTGGTGGGCAGTATTTGAGGTAACACAGAAACTTTACCTTATCAGAGGCTTTACAGAGGAAGTGTCCTCAAGTTGTTCCATCTCTAGAAACCCCTTTAGCCCTCAAGAGTATTTCCAATATTTAGAGCTTCTGGTGTGGATTAGAGGATCAGAATATTCTGTGTGCATTGTCTGAGCTTCAGATCTCTTGAGAGGTGGGGGGTGTTTCTTTAAACTTTCAAAATAAGGCCTCTTCTACAATTTTCCTTTGCTATGAGGCAGTTTCTTAAAAATGTCCTCACTGCACAGATTTCTAAGAAAATGTAAATGAGTAGAAAGTTGAAGAGGTAGGAAAACTTTTGAGCTGCATGAAAGCAAAGCAAACGTGACTGAAAATATTTCAGAGCAGCGCCCATCTTTTGCTAGCTGGTAAATAATTTCTAACAAATAGATTATTCAGGCTTGAGGAACCTGGTGCCCTTTGCCAAGCACTCATGACAAACCATGGATGGTTGTGGGTGGGGGAGGATTCCTACATGGGGTGCTAGGAAGGGATGGGCAGACCGTTGGGTGGTTGGAGTGGGAGCTAGAAGGGTAGAGCAGGAGGGTGGAGTAGCTCTGTCTTCTCTGCAGTGGGGTCTGCGAAGGGAGGATTTTTTTTCCCTGAAAAAGTACGTCTTGAGGAGGAGAGGGCAGAACAGGGTGCAATTCAGGCCTTCGAGACTTTGAGGCTATCAGAACTGCACTCATCGAAATAAGCTGATTGAATCAACAGGAAACAAAAGTCCTTTTTCAGACTGAGCTGACATGATACAAACCAAACACTGAAAGATGAGGAAAAAACGTTTCACTGATACCAGTAAAGGCCAAAATACCAAGCCTTGAGTCGAGAGAGATGGGCTGGACAACATCTGTACCCGGATGACCAGGTCGAACTTGGGTAGGCTCAGCTGGCGAGGGAGGCAGCTGACAGTGACGTTGTGCTGTGGAGCTAACGCTGTCCTCGGTGTGTTCACCATTTGGGCTGATGCCTAGGAGCAGCTGTACCTCCTCTTTGTGAGTTCCCATGAAGTCCTTGCTCCCCACGTGAGAGGTTCACCCAAGTTAGTTCTCTCCCAAAGCTCTGCTTGCTCCCGCGTGCTAATTGCCGCCCATCGTTTGGAGGATGTGGCATACTGAGCAGAGAGCAATTTCATCTCTGCTTTTGCGTCCCCGTCTTCCTTGCAGTTACTGCTCCTCTGGAAGCTGCCTTCCTTTCCGATGATGCTCTTGACCCTCCTGATGCGCTTTCTGAGCATATCACAACTGAGTATTTTCTTACAGGAAGGAAGATTACATGGGCAGAGATGTTCTGGTCTTCACCTAATTACACCGATTCCTACAATTCACCTCTGCCTTTGCTTCTATTCTCAGTGTCCTGTTTCTCCTTCTACCAGACAGTTAATAGTAACCTGCTTATACATCAGCATGAAGCTGACTCCTGAAATGCTTCTTGTCTTCTCTCGGGTGTAGATCTGGTGCACGTGTGCTTGCAGGAGAGCGTGGCACCTCAGGCTAAGGCTGTGAAAAGCAATTTGGAGGTTGGTTATTGTGAGGCCCCTGCCATGAGTTTCCTTTCCTGCCCTCGGAAGCAGCTGGGGCTCCTTGCTGAGGAGCTGGGGGTAGTGGCTGAGCTCCTTGCAAATCAAACGTGCGCAAGGCTGCAATGCCAGCTCACTGGGCATGTGTGACCGTCCAGCCCTGCAGCTTCCCAGGAGCCCGGCGCTTCCAAGGAAAATGCGATTTAGGCTCTTCCTTCCCTCAGAGGTATTTTAGCATCACCTGCTGGCCAGTGCACGTAAAACCTTTTACCCGCAGCAGCAGAGTGAAGGAAGCACACCAGAGTCTGAGAGGATGCTCCCCAAAGCTTCCTACTAGGAAGGGCACTCCATATCCTTTTTTTTTTTTTTTTTTTTTTTGTTATGCTTGACATTATATCTTTTATTATGCACAGTGATTTCGAGGTTCTGGAAGTGGGTAGCCAAGAAATCAGGGTACAGGACCATGCTGGTGATCACACAAGTAATTTCTCTGTGAAGACGTTGGCTCCTTTCTCTCATGCAGCCATACAACCAGACAAGGGCCCGTCAGTCAGCCGTGTTTCAGGTGCGCAGTCTGAGGCGTGAGGATTAACTGTCCTGTTGACTAAGACACTGCCGACGCCTCCCACCAGCCTTCCTGAGCAACCTGCGTCCCCGGTGGCCCCGCACGGGGCCCGGGAAGGACGTCTGGCCCAGGCAGTGCCACGGGCTCAGTGCTGAGGCACCGCCTTCCTGCTCGCTGCTCGTGCTGGTGTCGTGTCCCACGTGTGAACAGCTCAGCGTGACCGTAGTTGTGCTACTGTTGACACAAGACTCTCCTTTTTTTTTTTTTCCACTTTGATCATGGCGAGTCAAGAAGATAGTAGATTTATTTTTAATTTTCTCCTCTATTTTGGGAAAAAAAAAAAGCCTGCCAATTTAGAGAGAACATTTTTCCCATCTTTCCGATGACTGTTTTGAAATATTTAGTGTGGTTTGCCCAAAATAACCATATTCAGCTGAGGTGTCTAAAGCCACACACCAAACTGTGGCTGCGCTGTGGCTGCTGTGGCACAGGGAACGGGGGCCCCTCCTGTGGGGGAGGACACCCCCATGCGCTGACAGGTCCAGCCGCTCCTGGTTCCTTCCAGAGAGGCCGTATCCAGCACAAGGGCACAATGCCCCGGCCAAGGGCTGGGTACTGCGTCAAGAAAATGCTGGTTTATTAACACACGGGTTTTCAGTCAAGGCGTACGAGTTTCAAGCAGGGTGTTTTTCACAGAAGATGCTTGTTGGCGCCAGGCCGGAGTTTCTGAAGACAGCAGCACAAGCAGACAAATTTCGGCAGATTAGGAACATGGCTCTAAATCCCCAGAGATTTTCTTGACCGCTAGATTATTTTAGGGTTAATATGTCTCTCATTCCATCTTTCTAAATAGGTTTGTTGGCTTGTTTGCCTTTTTTTTTTTTTCTTTTTTGAATTTGGAATCTCAGTGTTTTCTTGGACAGGAAACCGTCTCTTGCCCAACTTGTAACGAGGAGGATTTAGGGGTAAGATACGCTCTGCGAGATCTGTTCCCCACGTAACCTGATGCAGAAACACGCTTCTGCGTGTGGTAAGATGAGCCCCGGTACGCAGCGTCCCAAGGCAGAAATACCCAGCAGACGGAGACCGGTCAGACGGAGACAGTCCGAGTGCCCGTCTTGGTGCAGGGCTGGGAGTGGAAAATCGCTGCCATGGAGTCCACAATCAAATCACTGCCAGGGAGAAAGGGCAGAAGTAGAAAACGGAGACTGCAGGACAAATTTTAAAAGTTTTGGGGCTGCAAAATGATCCCAGCAAAGAGAAACATTCCTTCTTGAGCTTTTAATCAACTTGGAATGTCGCAGCCTTAGCAAAGAGGAAGATGGAAACACAGCTTGGTCTTGATACCAGAAGAAGTGCACAGAAAAAAAAATCCATTTAACTCATATCAAGCCATAATGATGAACAAATTAATAGATGGGCAAATAAATATGTTCTTAGAACATTTGGACCGGTCAACGGCAGCTTAACAGAAATCAAGCTCCAAAGGAAAATGAGCAAGTCCAGCTGTAATCCTGCATCCCAGCTCTTCAACAGCAATGGTCTGTGCCGACAGTGGCTGCTGCAAATAGTTCAGCGTCAGGCAGGTTGGACGATAGGGAAAAGTGAATGGGGTAATTTATGTCACAAACTGCAGCCAGTGAACACAAATCACAGCATTAAAACAAAAAGCAAAAGGGGAGGCTGTGCTTAGAGTGCTTGAGTATTTCCAGAGACTTCCCTTGAGGTTTGTCTCACTGTTTCCGAAGATAATCCTCTTCTTCGAAGAACGTACGCCACTCCCCCAGGGGCTGCTGCCTTCCCGTGTGAGGCACCATGCCTATCTACAGGCCAAAATTATTTGTCATTTTTACTTTCAGTTTAACTTAGGTTTAATTGTCTCGGTTTAAGCCTCTTGCACTAACACTAAGCTGCTTTTGTTTTTACTTCGGATCCAATAATTTTAATGTTTCCTCCATATGGCAGTGGGTTTTCAAAGGGAAACAACAAGGTCTGAGATGGAGTTGTATGAATGGACTGCAATGAGGAAAGTGAAACTAAAAATACAAATGGGAAATGTCAAGCTCATGTGGCATATATAGGGGAGTCTTGAAAGACACAAGCGTATGACAAAAAGGTCCACATCTTACACTCAGCACTGCTGTATTTACAGTGGCTTTTCTACTGTTTCAGCAGCAGCCTGATTAACAGCACAGCTATTTCACTAGGATGACTGCCAGAAAATAAGTTATAAAACACATTTCAGTGACTCCAAACAATGAGTTACATGGCTGTGTCCAAAGTATTTTTGTCAAGCATAGCTGGTCTGAGAGCAATGCATTTATTTAGCTAAGTTTCCTTATGCTCAGTTGGATTATTAGCATAAATGTGAACCTGCCAGTCCATTTTTAGTCCAAGGCCTCTCGTTTTAAAAATATTTAACTACCTGTGAAACAGATAAAAGCAGCGTCGCTCGGCTTGGGCTATGGAGCCGGTGTCCTCATCCAGATTTGGCTGCGTCATGGGAGGAGGTTGTCACCCAGGTTTAGAGCAGCATTCCCAAAGAGCCTAAATACATTATTTTCTTGGTAGATCTCCGGACTAAAATGTTCACGAGAGCACCCCTAGCTCAATTTCAGTTAAAACATGCTAGGATGGCCAAGATCTCATGCCTTTAAAACAGCTGATTTTAGCTACAATGCTTAGAAGTAGCGGTATGAGCCTTTCACACCCATGGGCAGTGGTTTGGGAACTGCTGCCACTGGTAGATCCTTCCTAACTGCAAGATGTGTAGATCCACGTGAAATGGGGCCTCTACACAGTTTTTGTTAAAGCAGGATCTATTTTCACTAAAAAGAAGATCTGAGATGTGGGGAGATGGCTGTCTGCCATGTCTCTGGGTCTTCTAGTGCTCCTTTGCTTGTGTTTTAGTAGGCCACTCTTCAGCAGCGAGATATCCTTAAGATAGATTGGAAGTTTTCCAGTCCTTGGCCCATCCAAAAGTAGCCTGGATCGCTAGTGAACAAATTTGCTGCCATGATCACAATGTAATCACGGCATGTGGTGATCCATAGGGAAGGACTGAGGATTCTGGTCAGTGAACGTGTCAGTTCTGCACACTATCAAAACTGGTGTGACAAGCTGCACTCCTTATGCCACTTTCCTGACCAGAGCAAGGACCAAATGGAATGGAAGTGGCTCCCATTGTGCTCCCCTAATGTTTGTCCCTACAAGGCTCCGGAGATGCAGTGGTTTGGACTAGCAGCAACCTAGTCCTACAGGGCTAAATTAAAAAAAAAAAAAAAAAAAAAAAAAAAAAAAAAAAAAAAAAAAAAAGACTTAAAAAATAATGAGAAGTGAAAGCTAATGTTTACAAACTTGAAGAGCAGGACTACATAAAACTTGGAGGGTCCATTTCTCTTCCTCAAGCACCGCTCGTGCTGCACCCGATGTGCTACTCGCGGCTCCTTGAGCCACGTCACTGCATTGTGCTTTTCTGCAGACAGTTTCATAGCTTCTCATGAACCGTGTGTCCAGGGCCTCTAAAAATGTAGGAAGTGCACCTAACTAGCAGAGAAATCTCTAGCACAGACACACTAGCAGAAGGGGCTCTATTTGCTTGATACAAAAGTATCTGAACTCAGTTCAGAAATATCCAAACTCTTACTGCAAACGTGCAAGAGGAACCTGAGCTATCAGCAACAGGGTTTTCTAAAAAAATCCTAAAACTGCAATTAGAAACATTGTTTTTTTTTAATATAGTTTTCAGTATAACTGAAATTGGGTATAACTGAAATTGGGTATAACATGCTTCACCCTGGGGAGGAAAACAGTCCTGTTCTGCTTACCATCTAGGAACCATCCTACATTTTTATAGACTTTTTTTTTTTTCATTTCACCTTGGCACTTTAGTACTGAAATTTTACTTGGCCTCCTAATTCACTTGCAAAAAAAGTGTCAGATAGAGTTCAGAGACACTGCTCTGTGGCAGGCACATAAACAAAACCAGGATGGTACCTTTTACACAAACCCCACTTCCCTCCCCCTTCCACCCAGTAAACAGCTTCTGGCTGCAGATTTGGTCCTTTATAGAAGAGATTTTTAAGATCCCAGATGACCTGTCCAACAGCCTGGTAATCCTCAAATCATCTGCTCACCATGCTAATGTGGAGATGTCACTGAAAAGGCTTGTTGACAACCTTCTGGTGCATCAAAGATAATTCTGTAAGACTGCGGCTACCTTCATCAGCTAAACTTTAGCATGTGCTTGAATAAAACTTCCTTTTCTGACAAATTCAAAAAGACTGTTGGCAGAAAAGAATCATACGGAAAAAAAATGCTTCTGTTTTCCAGTTTACTTTGGGTTAAAGTAAATTGACTCTTATCTCCATAGTCTCTTGTGAGCTTTTTAAGCAAACATTTTAAAAGTTATTTCTGTCAGAAGTCTGAACATCCTTTCTGTGCACCTTCTCATACAATATATATTAAACTATCTATAAATCATATTTCACATTAGTGTGAAGTGAAAAATATTTCCACAATGAATATGGATTTACTTAATTTGCTTAATTTTTATGTTTTCACACAAAATGAATATTTGATTTTCAGACCTTAGCAGGCACTCACAGAGCAAAAAGACAATAATCAGATACATTAGCAAGTGTCTCACAAACTGTCATATTACCAGCATCTACAAATCCTTGCTAGAATAGTCCAATCAATTTTTGTGTTGAGTAATAAATACTAATCCCAGCTAAACTGTTTTGTTACATATACAGCATGCTCTGATCCCAAAGAACTCCTTAATCCACTATTTTAATAATAGTCCGTGGATTATGGGACATATAGTGTATATTGACACAACGTATTGAGCGACGGCCCTATGGAGGAACAGTTCTGTGATTCATTTTGGTGGCGTGCAAACCCTCACAGCATTATGGTGCCAACAGCCTCCAGATTATCTGCTGCGTTGCAAAGCGTGTGGCAGCAAAGCAACTTCAAGGCACTCCCAGAAGGTGAAAACACTGCAGAACATACAGAGAGGGAGGGCTTTGAAATAAAAGTAGGGGGTATATAAATATCAGTGAGCAATTATATCTGTAATCTGTTGTGAGATACAGTGCTTCGATCTGTCAGAATAACAATGTCAAAAAGGGGAGCATCCTTTCTTGCCCCCCCTCATTATCCACTTGTGCATCGCACTCCGAGCTGCCTCATTTCACTCTCACAGCATGACACCATTTCAAGTAGAAAAACTTGAAATCATTGCAGATTTAAAAAAAAAAGAAAAAGGTGTTTGCTCCAAATACGTCTCGTTTTGTTATATTTCTGACCCTGAACGGCATGCAGCACAACCAACCCAGTTCTGCAGCCAGCACTCGCAGGAGCATCACGACCCAGTCCCATGCGTTGCTCGGCACTAAGGGAGCAGTTAAAGCGCAGGGAATGGGCCTGCTCAAGGCCAATGAACGCACAGGCTCAATGTGCAGCAGCAAATAAAGTGCCAAGATGTACAAAGAACCAAGAAGAAAAATAATCCTGAAACCGCACTTGTTTTCTAAAAATACCCTATGTTCCTGCAGTGCTGGCAAGCGCATCTCTGCAGTCCAAGCTCTCTTAAAAACTCCTGCATTCCAGCTGTTTTGCTTGCCCCCACACTGAAATTTACCCAGCATATGGAGCACATTGGCTGTGTGCTACTTCCCAGTATGAAAACATATTGGCTTTTCCTTGTTTCAGTGGTTCCCTGCAGATGCTTTTTGGTAATTTTCTCCGCAAGATGCATGGCACAGATTATCTTAGTTGGGTGGCAGCAAGCACTCAGTGTAGTATCTTCTTGATTAAAAATAGGCCCCCTAAATATAATTTATCATTCATCTAGTACTTTCTTTGATCTATCTTTTAGTAGTTTCTGCTCCCCACATCTTCAGCTCATCTACTGGGCACTCACTTCTTGCAGATGTTTCTCCCATTTTGAGCTTTCCTGTTCTATCTGTTGTGACCTGCCATCTTCTGACTTGGTTCCCACCACTTCCCTTAGTGCCCTCCCACTGTCTTTCAAAACAGCTGCTGCAAGTTTTGTCTCTTCAGCATTTGCTGGCACCTCATAGTTCCTTGTTCCTGAGATAAGAAATGATCCTCAGGGAGCTATTTGGCATGTGCAAGGACAAAACCCGCGGGATCTTCAAAACCCACCTGTAAAACCCATGAACTGTAGCTCCCGAGAGAAGGCAGGTGAGCCACTGCTCTAAGGGAAAAGATGAGCTGATCAGTTGTCCAGCAAAGAGGTCAGGACAGACAAAAGAGTTTTGTTTCCACAGGGGTTTCCTGTAAGGTGGAGAGATCCACACGTTTCAGGCTGGTTCCCAGAGGAGGAAGCTGCTGCCTGAGTTATACTCTTGAGATTGTTGAGAGAGGGAGGCTGGGGTACTGCAGGCCCTTGCAGATTGTAGAGAGAGCATTTTGAAAATTATTACTTTTTAAATAAACCCCATCAGTTTATCTTTTTTAAGTCAGGTTCAAGACAGGTCTGAGTCCTGTGCCATATCTGCTGTCTGGCACTGGTGTCTCAGGGGCACCGAGGGTTACTTTTAAATGACTGGCTGTGTGTCACTCCAGGTGTGTGACAGCTCGCATGAGCTCTGGGATTTACTTACTGCACCCAAGGAAGGGTTTATTGCCTCAGGCTGCAGCTACCCGAGGTTCAAAGCAATGGTGTGGTTTCAAAGTGAAATCCACCCTGGTGCCACGTGTTGAGCTGGGTTGGTGCCCAAAGCAGCTGTGAAGTTCAGGAACTGGATGCCTTTTGAAGGACACTAAATCAGGATGCATGCTCCAGTGCCCGCTGGGTACAGCAGGGCCCAAGGCACCATCACGAGGTCTCCTAACAGATGTGCCGACAGCAGGTGGCTCCTGTACCATCGGCAACCCCCGAATTAGTCACTGAATTACATGAAGCCAAACTGGCCAGTCGTGGGATCAGGTCCAAAGTAGTATTTTCCCCACAGAGGCATTTTAACAGTGCTGGCCACCAAAACCGACCTCCCATCGCAAGGAGCTCTGCGAATCTCAGCCAGATGGGGGTTGACACTTACTTCCCTTTCCCATAATGAGCAGAGGAGGACATCCCTTCATGTTCGTAAACTCCAACGGAAGGCTCATTTTCCTCTTGAAAATTGAAGTAAGTGAGTATCAAGACAACATTGATGTGCAAAAGCTTCAGGCAGCAAAACAAGTTTTTTTTTTTTTTTAACTTACACCACCGACTCAAATAAAAATTGTTAATTTTTTATCAGGAAGACTCATTAATAGTTCTACACTACTTTTTTCCCTAGCTCATAATAAATACCTGCTTCAGTTGTTAATCATGCTATTAGGAGATCATTAATAAATTAGAAAATGAGATCATTAATAAATTAGAAAATGAATGCAGAACAACCATCATGTCTCCTCCCACAACATTTCAGCTTTTCGCTTTCCTAGCAACCTTATGCTTTCAACGCTTTGGAAGAAATTGTGTCAGAATCATTAAAAAGTTGTTTGAAATACAGTTGAGAAGATACAGTATGTGGAATCTGCATTGTAAGACTAGCACTGTGGTTGCCATATTGCTTTATTGAAATAAGGGAAGCAAGATTAGTAGCAAGCAATCATCAGTTATTTGTTTTTAGCCTATTTTGCCTTACCCATTGCAATTGTTAAATGATCTTCAGCTGTGCATTCTATCGATCATTGCATTTTCTTTTTCTTTTTTTTTTTCTATCTGAAAAGAAGTTGCAGGATTGCTCTTCTGATTTCCCTCATATAGACAGCATGTTTCAAACAAAACAGGGATACTAGGGCTCTTTGTCTATATGAGGCTTTACAAGAAGATAAAAGTAACAATAGAACGGAAAAAAAAAACAGTATGGTAGTACTAATTAGTGACTCTTACAGTCCCCAATTACTCCACTTACAGCCAAAGTGCCTTTCCTAAACTTAGCCCCAAAGATACTACTTTTATAACACTCGTGTCTTCATAAGATACTTAGATGGCTAATTCTCAAGGACATCAATGGGAGTTAGGCTCATAAATATGTTCTGAGCATCTTGAGAAATGCCATAATCTTATAATCTAACTCATTAAAAAAAAAAAAAAAAAGGCAGAGCACCTTCAAAAGGCTTCTAACTTTAAAAGGACAAGGCAGATGAATAGTACTTTCCCAGATTAGAGGTAAGAGAGGAGCAGAACAGAAACTGGGCAAAGACAGGAGAGGTGTGAGATGGAAATTCTGCATCCCTACAGAGTGCAAAATCAAGTCCCCAGGTTCTCCTCCACCACCTTGTGCTGTCATCCGTTATTAGGAAAAGTTCCCCAAGGACACAAGACTGGATGCAGGACGGAGGGAGAAGGGAAGTGCTAGTGAAGGGAAGGGGTGAGGAAGAGCCTCTGCCACACATAGTTCACTGGACCTCATTGCCCCTATGCTGAAAAGGGTTAACGCTATCATGTAATTGGGTTACTGTGCTTTTTTATTTTTCGACATTATTTGTCATAATGTCAGATTCAAGTGGTCTCACCCATCACTAGCACGCAAGGTGGAAGTTAACCCAGGCCACTTTCATGCTTCAGTACAACTCTTCAAAACAGCGTATTTCATTTTGCCAGCACTGGAGATTCACCCCCACTGGCACTGCTTCTCCAGTGAAGGGGTGCTAAGCTGGTCAGGAAAACAGCTCACTGAGACAAGTCAGCCGGGTGCCAGGGAAAAAAACAAGTTCAAGGTCCCACAAGGACTAAAGGTGCCACAAGGACTGCGCAACTTGTATCTGATCCACCTCTGCCCACACACCCTAGCAAAAAACACCCTGCCCTTCTTCCTTCTCTCTCTCCACATCCCTTCTGCCCTCTTCTCTGCTGTGCCCTGATGAGCAGGAGGCAACTAGAGCTGGCAGCAGAGCGTGTGGGCTAAGGGATCAGCCTAAGGAATGGAAGCGCTGCCATGGGTCTTCCTTCCACAGCCTGCCCTCTTCTCGTAACAGCTCTGGAGTACATTGGAGCTCTCTCTCCCACGGCCACGCTTGGTCCAAAGCGCGCAACGGGTTCCACAAGATGGTGGTGGAAGACACACAGGGCGCACAATCCGAGCTTGCTGCCCTAAGGAAGGCGGCCCGCCAGCGACACCTTCCCCGGTCCGGTGCCGCGCACCCAACGGCCGCTAACGGCCGCTAACTGCCGTGAATAACGCGCGCGCCCCGCCCCCAAGCATGGAGCAGGCAGACCCCGCCCCCAGCCCACGTGGCAGCGGCGGCACCGCCCCCTCCTCCTTGGCCAATGGGCGCCGCTGGATGGGCCAATGGGGGCGC
>VZSV01000013.1:6343062-6366018 GCA_013398735.1 Nothocercus julius
CCGCGCTCGGTTTTGGGGGAGATTGGGGCGTTTTGTGTCCCCTTCCCCTCCCCCGCCAGGCCCCGCCCCGCGCGTCCAGGGGGGCTGCGCGAGTGGCGCTGAATAAAATGGGCCCCAAAGGACACCTCAGGGCGGCCGTTGGTCACGTACCCGTCCTGCCCCCCGTCCCGTGCCGCGGGGCGGAGGGGAAAGGGCAATTCCCGCTTCCCGGTGCGTGTCCCATCGGAGGAGCACCCAGCGCGACTTGGTCACCGCACAGGGCTTCCTTCTAGCTGTTTGTTCACTTTCAGTTTCTTTTTTTTTTTTTTTTCCCCGTGTTATCTTAATCACATTTTTTAATTAAATCATTTAAAAAGAGTTTTAATTTCCAGCTAGTTTGGGGGGTGCTGACTTTCGCCTTGAGGCAGCCGCCACTGGGGCAGCCAGGCCCGGTGTCCTGCTCGGGCCGGGGCAGCGGGGAGCCCGGAGATCCGTGGGACGGGCGCCGCAGCCCTCGCGTTTTCCGAGAGTTTCGGGAGCGTTTCGGGTGCCCCCCGTTTCGCCCGCTCTCCCCGGAGCGCGATGCTGCCGGTGGGAGGGCGGCGCTGCGGGTGTCGAGGCCGAGCCCCTCCTGCCTTTTCTTCCCACCCTGGAACAATCGCCTGTTTCTGCTCTATTTCTCCCCATAAGGGGCATTTATAATGCATGACACCTCGGCACACAAGGAACATGAGAACATAAATTAGTGTCGTCCAATTACCGCAAAACTACCCTCGCGCCGTTGTCCGCTTTGAACCGATACAGCCACTAAATTAGGAGGAGTGACCTGGGTCGTCCGCATTCGCAGCGCCCGAGTTTCTGACCTAGCGAGCTGGTTACAGCCCTCTGTGTCCACGAAATAACAAAAGCTCCTGGGTGACAGGAGCTGAGGCCCGATAGGGAGGAGGGAAATGGAGCTGGAGGTGTGGGGAAGGGCTGTTCTGCTTCCCTTTGCAGAAACAACGTGCCCGTTGTGGCCTGGGCAAGGAGCTGTCCCACCAGCATCTGCCCCGACCCTCGGAGCCGCCCGGAGATCGCAGGTGGCTTCGCGCAGGTGGCCGGAGAGCATGGGGCACTTTGGGCAGGATGGTATGAAAACCTCCACTGTAAATAGATACGAAAATCTCCATGCCGATCAGCTTGCGGAGTCAGGTGCTAAATGACACATGCTATAAAAAGAGGCTGAAGTGGCCTTTACCTCCCTGCGTGGCTGGTTGTTACGTTTGTGCTGATTTTAGTACGGTTTTGAACAGCGCTTCTGGAGTGAAAGCAGATTTTCTCTACTGACGTTCGGCAGGCAGTCAGTGTTAGTTCATTTTAAAATTTAAAGCTATAAATTCTTGCAGTCTGTGCTGAGACCATGATGCTGTAAATATTTTATAGTTGATTAGCAAAAGAGTATGCAGTCTGTAATAACTGTAATCTAGATGTTGCTATGAGCATGCAATATTGATTCTGATGGTCCTGGGGAACTTCAGGAACAATTAGACTTGCTTGTGCCATGCAAGAAGCCCATAAAATCCAAGCCAGTCCTTTGTGCCCACGGTCACATTGTCCTATATGCTACAAGGTCATTTTCCATCCTACCTTCTTCATCTTGTTTTTATGCTCCATTTCCAGGTGCATGTAAATGCCTTTTTCTTTCCATTTCCCTTTTTGTTTTTCTTTTTCACGCTGCTGCAGAATTACAAATGCCGAGCCCCACTGTTTCTGCTTGTGAGGAAGCCTGCATGTTTATACTACGGGGAGGTGAGGAGCTGACAGGGGGCAAGTGGATGATCCTGTTTGCTTGTGCCCGATACACATCCAGGTGTGCACAGTGCACATCCAGATGGACACGATGCACATCCAGGTGCACAATGTGCATCCAGGTGCACAATGCGCTTCCAGGTGTGCATGATGCACATGCAGGTGTGCGCTGCACGTCCAGGTGCGCACAGTGCATGTCCAGGTGCGCACGATGCACGTCCAGGTGCGCATGATGCACATCGAGATGTTCACGATGCACGTCCAGGTGCGCACTATGCACGTCCAGGCTGGGGAAGGCGGCTGAGCACTTGCCCTGGCAGCGCTGCTCTCTGTCGCCTTGGCTAGCGCTGCGGGCCACGGCTCGTGAGGACGTTGCAGCCCCTGCGACGCTGCTGGGAGTGTGGGCGAGGTGCTGGTGTCACCAGCAACGGTAGCTGAAGCAGTTTTAAGCTGTTTTTGCTCCCCTGTGACGTTTCAGAGCCTGGTGGGCTTTTCCTGGCTGAGAAGGATTTTGGCTTGCTAAGAGAAGTTCAAAAGAATCCTTCTGATGGGTTTTGGATAAAAATTGCAGCTGTTCTTTTGTATTTGCTAAAAGACTTCAAGTGTGCTTTTAAGTATGTTATTGCAGTAGAAACATGAAATCTGCCTCGAGTGCAGATCTTCTCGAAGGCTTCTGCCTTTGCTTGATGATTATGGTGCGAAAGAACAACATTGCAAACGTGATCACCTGCTTACCCATGTGAAACCTGCTTGTCCTCAGCCAGCTGAGTGCCTGTGTGCCTCAAGCACATGCAGGAAGGTTTCCTGCATGTATTTCTCTATGTTCTGGGCATGTTCTGGGCAGAGATGCCAATACCAGACCTATCAAAGCTCACATAGCAGCCAAGTCCTGCAGAATATGGACTACACTGTGTAGACACATAGCGTGAAGATACCAGCATAATAGTTACCAGCAAAGGAACAGCCAGAACAGCTTCTAAAGTAGCCCAGCAAAGGCCATGGCAGCTTTCTGTGGCACAGTGGGGCTTACCAAATGTCTGCATGCAATACAGTACAGGATTAAATAATAATTAAATAATAATTCCACTTCGGTTCTTTTTGAGGGACCACACATTTGTCATCTAAAATTTCCACCCTTGGAACAAAAATTATCTTTGAGGGTCTCTTCTGCTATCTCTGACTGTCATCTCCCCCAGGGACCCACTGCTTCTTTGTCTTTTGTCTCACAAGACAAGTTTGTGGTTATTTGGCAAATTAGTTATTGCAATGTTGTTCTTCCTAAATTGGACACTGGAGGGTGCTAACGCAATGAGAGCCGAAATTGTTTTTAGCAATTAAAGGGTTTCCCTTTGTTAGTTGTGAAATAGTTTTATTCTTTGTTGCAACATTTAAATGGAAAGACATGAATCGTGATCCTCCCTGGTAGCTGATCTTGTTCGTGGTGTAGAGCTATCACCAAAAATATCAATAAAGTGCCAAGTGTGCGAGGGATTTCTTTCCTGAACCATTATCAAAAAATCACTCATTTTATGTTCTACACACTAAGTGTGTCTTTCAAGATTATGGCCTTGGGGTGAATTGTATTTGAAAGTGTGACTTTCTAGTGATAAAAACATTTTATCTGGCAGAGCAGTTGAGAAGTATCTGCAGAAGCTGCTTTCCTACAAGGTGATTTTGATTCACTTAAACCTGTGTTGTCACGTAGCTGGGGCGCCAAGAACCTCCCCTGGCTCAGCCTGGAGAGGGAGGCAGAGGAGGCTTCGAATGCCGCTCGTCAAGCAGATTCAGCCACTGTCCTTGAAACCTCTTCTGTTAAGACTCATTCTGGCAGGTAAAAGCCCCTTGAGATACAGAGCTTTTTTTTCTCCCCCTGATTTCTGGGGTTTGCAAGAAATTGGTGGTGGACAGTGACAGGACAAGGGGTAATGGATTGAAACACAGGCAGTTCCATCTCCATGTGAGGCAGAGCTTCTCTCCTGTGAGGGTGGCAGAGCCCTGGCACAGGCTGCCCAGAGAGGCTGTGCAGGCTCCTTCTCTGGAGACCTTCCCAACCCGCCTGGCTGCCGCCCTGTGCCCCGTGCTCTGGGTGTCCCTGCGGGAGCAGGGGGGCTGCACTAGATGGTCTCTAGAGGTGCCTTCCAACCTCAACCATTCTGTGATTCTGTAAACTGATTGCCTTGTGAACTCTTACAGCGGGTGTTTGCTCCCATCCGTGGCATGTTAGTCCGTTCGGATTTCCAGGTGTACTCCTGGCTGTGGTCTCTCTTGGAGCTTTGGTGGACTCTGCTCCTCTTTCTCACCCTGTCTGGAGCTCTGAGCCCCCTCATTTGGAGCGCCGAAATACTTGATTCTCCAGGGGTATTTTGTCAGTCGGTCTGTCTATAGCAGTGTTTCTCCTAATGCTGCCCCCTCAGTAAAAGGTCTTCAGGTGGTCCCCTTCCAGCCCACAAGGCTGTGGAGCACTGCAAGAACTCCAGCACTCCCATCGCAAACGGATGCAGAGGACAACTTCACCGTCACCGAGTAGCCTGATTTTGAAACTGCAAATCTTCCCTCTTCAATTTTCCCCTTATTTTCCTACGCTTGCTGTGTTGACCCCTCCGTTCTCCACGTGCTCTCCACAACTCCAAGCGTTGTTGGTGCAGATGGAGCTCGCTGGTCCCTTGTCCAGCCCTTCACGGGCCAGGATTGACCTGTCATCACAGGTCGAGCCCTCAGACCTGCTTCCTTCTCTGCCATTTTCATTACAAACGGTTGGCATCAGGGGCTCTGCAGCGATGGAAAGGAAACGATGAAACATTGAAGAATTTGGGGCATAAAGCCGATCTCTAAATTTTAATGTACTCATCGCATTTAAACGGTTAATAGATACATTTTACGTTGAGCTTTCAGGTGACCTAATTTCCCTTAGTACTGTACGGAGAGCTTTATACATCTGCACCTAATTTGTAAAAAAGGACTTAATGAGAAACTTCAAACAGTTTAAATGTCAATTACAAAGAAAGCGAGGTTTTAAAGTTCCAGTAATCTGTCCATATTGGTCATCGAAACATGATCCCAGGTGGATGTTAATTCGAGACAGATGGCATTCCAAAGGCACAATTACAAAGAGCTTATATATTTTCAACACTAACAAGCTGTCACGCTATGTTGTAGCTACACTTCCAATACTGTATAGCTACAATTACTGCTTTATCTGCCGCGGACTTGCTAATAACGGGTTTGGATTCCCTGCTCTTGAAATCGGCAATGGGATTTTGGGGGGTGAACTGGAAAGCGGGGTGGTTGCTGCAAGTATCTTCTATTTCTTGGTCTCTTTTTTTTTTTTTTTTTTTGTCTTTTTTTGTTACTGAAATGCTAGTCAAAGAGATTGCAATGTTGAAAATATTGAATATACACCAACCAGGAGTAGCTCTTCACAGAAGCATTTCTATTTCCTGGCAATATTAATTACCATTTGTCTTATCAGCCGCTAGGAAATAGCCACGATGATTTGTTAAAGCCCACAACATCCTGGATGTTTTCAGTTAAAAAGCCATCTGAAAGCCTTTGGAGTACTGCATATGTGACCGGGAAGACCGAAGTCAAAGGGATTGATTGTGACTTTACTCGCGGTGGTGTCAATAGGGAGCAGCTCCGCGGCAGCGCGGCGGGACTGGCACACCCAGCACAAAATGAGGTTCCAATTATTTGGGTGGCTTTCCGAGAGCGTGATCCGGCCCGTGGGCCGGGATGGAGGGGCTGAACAAAGCAGGGGAAACACCTAGGACTTCCCTGAGGCCCGAGCATCAACTTGTGATAGATGGCAGCGCCGGCTGGTTTGTAGAATTATGTATTTATTGTCTGTTTAGTAGTTTACTTAGACAGCGAGCTGTAAAACCAAGCGATGAGAGGTGCGTACAACTTCCAGTGATTATTTTTCCCTTGAAACAAGGTCAAGAAAATGCAACGTTTGCGCTGTTATGAGCAGACAGCGTTTTAATAGGCTTTAAAAATTATACAGTATTAGAAGCGAGATTAATAATGCTCTCCGATGAGGTTTTTAAGCTCTTATGGGTGCATGTATCCCATACCAAGGCACTCTGAAAGAAGGGCTTATATTTCTGCTACTTCATCCACCTTTCAGTGAAGAGTGGAGAAGCTGCAGAAAGACTAGGAAGCTTCACACTTGGCATGCTGGAATTAAATGGTGAGATTTTGTCCACTTTTGATAATTAAAAAATGTTCTAATTTCTTCTTTTTTTTTTTTTTTTTTTGGAAAGTGTTTTACCCTGCTTCTTTTCTGGAGGAGATGCAAGTGCTATTAGACATATGCAGCTCACCAACCAGCGAATTGGACTCCTGAGCCATGCTTGAAACAAAATGCCAATTTTACCTGCAGTTTTACTAGCTTTCCTGGTTTATGCAGTGGCATTTGAATGGCCTCTAGTAATTGTTTTTAGCAGAAGAAAAAAAAAATCGACCAAAAAAAGAAAAACACAACCCAAAGCTCATTAGCACTGTATTTGGCATGCCATGAATCGTTAAATTTTTATATAAATGCAGAAGTAATTTGTAGCAAACAAAATCCTTCATTTAGGGAGGGAGAGGTTTCTTTTATTTGCTTATTCTTATTGCTGAGGTGGAACGTCTTTTTTTTTCAAACATTGGTTGTTAATTCCAGATTAGGGGAAGAACAAATTCATATTCTAAAAGAAAGCAGTGTATAATTCTTTGGAGTTCAGTATACTTAGTGAATTAAGTGAATAAAATTCAGTGGAAAACAAAAGGCAATAAATAAATGCTTAAATAGCCTTTTGGGGCAAACTGGTTTATACTTACTTTTTTTTTTTTTTTCCCAATCGGATGCTAATGTGTGTCATTCTCCAGTGTTTTCATCTCTGATTTTTCCAGCAATTGCGTGCCACAGTCTTTTATTTAGATCAGGTTTCCCTTCAGAAAGTTACCTAATTGTAAAAGCCCGAGCAGGGAATTTTCTTGCACATGGAAAGCGAGGAGAGCAAAAGCGAGAGACATGTCCGCATCCTTTCCCTGGTGGTTCTTCACCTGCAAATTTGAACTGCAGCGGTAATAAAAGTTTTGTGGACCTCATTTTATGTGAAATCATTAAGCGACAGGAGAATTTGGGGCTAGCTGCCCTTCATACTTCAGGACACTGAAAGGTGCCATTTATAAGCTTAAAGTGCCTGCAGGAAGGCAAAACAGGCTTGTAAAATGTAGACCCCAAACCCTGAAAGGTAACCAGGCCGTACTGCCGGCTGCAGGCCCAAGGTGTCAAAATTGCTCTTTTATTTATTTATTTATTTTTAAATAGAGAAACATCTGCCTCTTGAAAACTGATGTTTTCAGAGCCTGCTTTTTCACACTTCTCACTTGTGCTGATATCTCTTTTGACAAAAACAAACAAACAAAAAAAGCCTTAGGGAGGTGATGGTGGTCAGAACCGCCGGGCCCAGCTGTGGGTCTTACTGTCTTCCTCCCTCCTGGCTGCTCTTCTGCTGGGCTGCTCATTGACTATAAAATGGGTTTCTCCTGACTTTGTAATAGTAATTCTCAAGCTCGGAGGCGAGGAGCTTAGCCTTCACTTGGGAGCTGCGGGCCCGGAGAGCACTGGAACGGCGGCCCAAGGAAGCTCTGAGGTGCAGGATTTGTTCACAGGGTGGGCACAGCTTTTCCTGCTCCCACTGACGTGCTTCAAGTAGGAGTTGGAGCAATCACGTGGGGAATTAATGCCGCAAAATCGCCCTGGTTATGATGGAAGACTTTGCTTGGTTCTTTTTCTTTTCACTTGTTCAGTTAGGCTAAAATCTTCCCAAGCACATGCTAAAAAATCGGGCATCCATATCTATCAAGCCGTGAATCGCTAGGGCCAAACTCTTGAAGTCCAGCCCATGGAGCCCGAGCGAGTCGCAGCCTCCGTAACGCTCCTGGACTGAAGTTATTTGGATGGCAATTTGCGTGATCCCAAGCTCAGTTCCAGCGAGGACAACCGAGCTGACAGCAAGACGCTGCCTGCAGCACGTGTGGCCTCTTCATCTAGGTGAGTGCAGTGTCCAGATGTGCCGTCCCGTTATTTTAGCAGCAACTGGTTATACCTCAGAGTATCCAAAGAGTAATCCCTGCGTCCGTAGATCATGTGGACCCCCAAGACGTGTCTGTGATGCAGAAGTATTTGCATCATCCCGTTTTCTTGCACCGCTTCTGTTGCCCAGATTGATGGGCTGGGGGCCCCAAATACTGCACTGTGTTTAGTGTGGCCCCAGGGCCTTTGCAGAGTAGATCGCAGGGCTCGAGCCTTTATATCCACTATTAAAAGGCAGTTACGTGACTGTTTATGTCAGAGCCAGGTGCTTTGCTGCCTGTAGACACGCTGATACTTGACAACATTTATTTTTTGTCTTTATGGTCAAAATGTGCTAAACATACTTGCCGTGGTGCCTTACCCTACACCACCGGTCCCGCTGCCTTCTGCAGACCACTTCTTCTGCCAGAGCACTTTTTTCTTTTCACATCTCTAATCCTTAGTGCATTTCTGCTTTGGTGGGCTCATTTATTTAAGCTGTATATGGCCTAATATGTGTATAGCCTAAGCGTTGTGGGCATCTTGCATTAAACAGTAGCTTAATGTTAAATCTGTAACAAGATCAAGACATTTAAGATGCTTTGGGATGCATCAGGACAAAACACTGACACCATCACAGAGCTATAAAATCTCTTCTTTCCGAACTGTTTCTTCAAGAGGTTGATAGATGTGGAAAAAAAAAGAAAAGATAAACATTTAACTTTTTTTTTTTTTTTTTCTCTGTTAAACTAAGCTACTGAGGAAATCTTCCTACTGCTACATGCTGCAATATGTCAGAAACACCGTGATGTTATAGTTGCATCATTATCTAAAGGAAAAATTGAGTGTGGGTTTGAAGTCGACAAGTGATGAAAGTAGCCCTGAGGTTGTCAATTAGAAAGGCAAGGCCTGGAATTGATAAGTTAGTGGCCAGTTCCCTTCTCGCCCCCTCACTTTGCTGCCTGCTCCCTCCTCATCCCCCCTGCCCGAACGCTTTATTGCTCAGAACATAAAGACTCATGTTGGTTTGCATCCCAAAATTCATCTTGCTGATATGATTCGCTGGCTTTTTTGGCTCGTGGCAATGTGCTCGGTACATACATAGTTAGAACAGAGAAATAAAATGTAGCAGACAGAAAAATCAATCACGAAATAGTGCCTGCTCTTGGTTTGTTTTGCTTAAACGTAGAACTGTTAAAACTACGCTTTCAGACCATCCCCGGGGCTTGCCTAGCGAGCTTGGCAGTATTGCATGATCTAACTTCAACTGTATGTTTGATGGCAGGTTTTAAAATGAGAAATGTAATGACAGCTGGTTGGGACCAATGTGTTCCCTTAAAAGGTGAAGGGCAACATGTGCATTTTTTTCCTGAAGGGAGATATTGGCTACCAAGGTTTAGGATAGAGTGTAATAGAATACGCAGTGTTTGCGTTTTGCTTGGGCAGATAGGATCTAGCATGTTGCCATTTCTCCTTTCTAAGGGCACACATGGTTTTAGATAAGCAGATCAATTATGGAAAATAACAGATTATTCAGATTTTAATCATACTAGGTGTGCTGTGTTGTGAGAACAAGAGTAAGCTTGTGAAGGTAATTTTAAAGTAATGATATAAGCTGAATGTATTTCAAACAGGGATGCAGGCACACCTGAAGCCCGAGTTTGTTTACCCATGGCACAACTCTCCACTGACAACAGAAATTCAAGATTTTTGCCAACTGCCCTGTCTCAGCCTAAAGCAGACAAGTCATATTAACGGGAATGGGAAGGTGGGTAAATCTGCAGAGCACATTCAGGATTATGGCCTTCCTGTTGTGACTTCGAAGGCCTATGTGGTTTCACAGCGACCAGCAAAACTCCGTTGAACAGCCAAATCTTGCAGTTGCTGCTCATCTGTGACCATTAAATGAAAGAGGGAGCTCAGGAGATAGATCGCTGATCTGGAGTTCCTTGCTCCTCCATGCAGAGTCCAAAACATGAAGTGAGTTATAATCTAGTGTATTTCACAGGAAGAGAGACATGGCATATTAAGCAATTCAGTGTTGGGTGGAGCTTTCTCCATCTGGTATTTTAGTTCTGCCTCAGTCCAAGCTGCAGAGCTCTTCCAGTGCCTTGCTGAAGGTTTCATGCAGAAGAAGAGGTAGCACAACAGTATTTTCCCAAACCATGTGTTCCTTCCATGCTGTGCTGTGCTGTGCTTCTATGGGTTTCCTTACCCAAATGTGTCTACGGGTTTCCTGCTATTGTACCCTTAGGTGATGACAGTAATGATTACATCTTTTCAGGACAGGTCTTATGCATGGTTACTCTTGTTTTTTAGTGCTGCAGAAATAAGTTCCTTTTGTGGACTGTTGCAAAACAAGCTATCTCAGGATGAAGTAAGAAATGGTGCATTTAGTTTAGCCTGTTCTTTTCAGATTTCACATCTGCTAGAGTGCTTAGTTATGGGTTTTCCTTCTAAGCTGGTGCTTTTCCTGAATTCCAGCAGTGGCCATGCAAGAAGAGGATGCAACCACGGCTGTCTCCTACGGTTACTTTCTGAAAGACGTTATAAAAGTTAATTGTGGTGGAACAGCACAGCTCATCTTCCAGGGGCATGTTCATCTCCTTCTGGACTTAATCCTCTTTCACCTACTTTTATATATGTCAGCAGTGCCGGTGGGTAGGTAGTAGATTCCTGTGCCATGTGGAAGCAGGTCAGCCCAATTTTGTTAATGCCAATCGCAGCTCCGCAAAAGGCAGACCAATGCCAAAAAACCCCGGTCAAACACCCCGTTCAGTGTGAGCAGCTTCTGCCCTTAGATTCCTCCCCCGCTTTCCGTTTGCTTTGTTACCGACATTTTCCACATTTTCTCACCTGCTTTCTTTCCTTTTTCTTTTTTTTTTTTTTTTGGCAGCCAAGAGCTCCACCTTTGCACTTTTGATATGTGACTGTTACTTTTGTCATGCCTTAAGTACCTCAACATCTTTTTTTCTTCCTGAATTAAAATTTGACCTTTCTGCCACCTACTTAACCAGTTCACACTAGTTACTTCTGTGTTTTTATTTCACCTGGAGTTGTGCTTAGGAACACAAGGGCATTAAAAATGCCCATGGATCATCATCTTCGGGGGAAAGCTACAGAGCTTATTGGCAGAATTGGTCTTTTCCCCCCACTTCCTCACATATTGAGGAAAAGCCTAATTCAGGAGGGAAGGTTTCTTTCTGCCCAGCAAGGCTGGTCAACACAAACTCATCAGCTCTCCAGAAGTTCGATAATGGTGGATCGCTTCTGAAGGTGTAGAATCACCGTCAGAGATTTGGGCCTTATAGAGCTTTTTGGAGTTAAAAATCAAAGGCTTTCCCTTCTACCAGCATACAGATACAGGTTTGACTGTGCTTCTTCCTTCCCACGTGGGCGTTCTCATGTTCTGAGCTCCCACACTACTACTTGTTCATCCACGCTCAGAGGAATCCTGGAAACAAAATTCTTTTCCAAAAAGTGGTGTACAATTTCCAAATTTCTTGGTTCTTCTGACAGGAAATCTGAAAATGAGAGAGAGATGCTTCTCTAGACTCAATAATTTGTGATATTTGGAATGGATAAAAAAAAAATTGTTCTATACACCAGAAATCAAAGAAAGAAAGGAAAACCTACTGCTTTCACAAAGATTTGGTAAGCAAGGTGACTTATGTCAAAACCTGGACATGTTGTTTTATCTGGATATGGACATTAACCTGGACATGGTCTTTTATTTAGTATCTTAAATAAAATCGGAGTCCTCTATTTTTTTTTTGCAGGCAAGAAAGATTTCCTTCCTGAAATGCTTCAGAGCTCATTTAAGTCAACTTTATCCTTAAGGTCAATAACCTTATCTAGTAGGATGCACGCTCTTAGCACGCATCGTCCTGCCAGAACTCAGCACCCATGTTCCAGGACAAGATATACCACAGATTGAACACGCTTAAAAAAGAGCTGCTTTTCCTGGGGCACCTGTAGTTTTTCATCAGTTTCTGTGACTACTCTGGCTTTGAAAATGATCTGCTAGCCTTAAAACACAACCCACAAGTGAGAGAACTGAAAAATAAAATTGAAGCTGGCCATAGAGTCACTGTAATTTGTGATTATATAAAATCACACATTCATTGTGGGATGCTAATGACAAAAATAATTGGTATTTGTATGCTTCTTCCCAGCTAAAAGCCAGGGGTTTTGCTGTATATCCCTTTTGTAGAAGACATTTAATCCAGCCAAATTTTCTGTCTGCATAGAAACTGTGGGACAGGGTGGGGAAAAAAATAAAGAGAGAGAGAATGGAACAAATCCGTTGATTTAACCCGATTATTTTCCTGGATGAAAGAAGTAACGCTTTTAAGCCAAATTCTCCCCTTTAAAGTTCTGGAGGGGAGACATAGCAATGTTTTGGTCCCCTGTGCTATCGTAGACCCCCAAGATGGTCGTCAGCCTTCAGTTTGCCCAGGCGGATGTTCACCACCCTCCTGATTCTTTTGTTTTTGTTCTTTTAGTCTTTTATCACTTTATACATTTTCAGATGCTTTTCCAGAATGCTTTTGTCCTGTTCTACAGCTGATAAAATACTTTCTGCTGTCATCTTTATGTAAAATATTTGAGATGCAAGAGTTTGTACTTTCTGCCACTAGTAGCAGTAGTGCTGGCACCTTCCTCATGAAGCAAGAATAATTTTTTGGGAACTAAATGATGTGCAAGGAGCTGAACACTAAATGAGTAAGACGGATCAGACTTAAATATCAAGAAATAATAGCAAAATCATATTTCAAAATTTATGCCAACTGCATTTCTTTTTCTTCTTAAAGATAATTCTACTAAAATGGGGCTAAGGCCTAAATTTACTGTAATCTGCTAAAATCATTCAAATTAACAAATACAATAGGAAAAAATGCTTTCTTGCATCACCGAATTGATGGGAGTCAGTGACTAAACTCTACAAACTTGAGTCGTTTGAAGTGCTGAGCCAGCTTTTGAGATCACTAGTCTCTCCCGTAAGTACAAGGAGAATATTTTCTTCAGTATATTCAATTAGCTCAGTTAACTCATTCATTCATTCAAAGTTGACCAGTTGGGATTTGAAAGAATCAGAAAAGCTTGTTCTTCTATACCGATCTGTGAATAAAAGCTAATTATGAGAGGATTAGATTTTCTAATACTACAGTTTTGGGGATATTATGACTAGAGACACTAGATGGGTATGCTAATTCTTGCTAAAATTAATTTTATTTTCATAGACTAATTTTAAAATCAAATCACAATTTAATATTTCTTTTTTCTTTGTAAGTCTAGCCCACTTAGGACAGTGCTATATAATCATCCACGTCCCTGTATTTTAAGTTGCATTCCAGTTTCCATCCAAAGAAACTGTGAGTAAACTAGAAGGGATAGTAAAAAAGAAACGTGCCATGCACGAAAAATAAAATTAATCTGAAAAAGAGTGTATAATGAGCTCTAGAAAAGCTTAAATATATACCAGTAGAGCTTCTCTGTCCTTCTGGCTAGCAGTAAGAGGTGCCAAATTTAGTGTAAAAGCTATATTTAGCAACATACTTCAGTGGTTATAAACTGAGAATTAACCTTTCTTCAAGAAAATAACTAAAATGTATAAATGAAGAAACGAGATTCAAATTAATCATTTAACTCAAGGTTTGCTGCATGGTCGTTTAAATCATTGTTTTAAGAAGAAGTGGTTTAAAAGGTTTCATCCTGCTGAAAATCATCAGTAGCTGAGGTACCTGCGGGTGAAAATAAACAACACAAGTGCAAGCTTGACATAAGGATCCAGAAATTCAGCCAAGAATGTGAAATCAGGAAGATGGGAAGAACGACATTTCCAGCCCTGCCCGTGAACACTTGGCATATGGGACACCCCACAACGCAGTTTAATTGCCTTTCCCGCCAAGAGGGCAGGGAGGGGAAAGTTGCCCGGGGCTCTGGAGCCGCGGCCTGCGGGGGGGCCGAGGCTGCCGAGCGCTGCTGCTCCTCGCTCCAAGGTGCCTCCAACGTCGGACCAACGCCGCAGCGCTGCCTCTCCTTCTGCCCCTCGCATCCCAAAGCCGCTCCTGCAAATGCCAGCTCACAGCCTTTTGCCAAATTGCTTGGGAAAAACTAATAAAGAACACTGTTTTCTGTTGCTGATCATTTTAAAGATGAGTTTGTCGAGGACTAGGCCACTGATTTTTATAGCGATTCCCTCCAAAGGCCGATGCTGAGCTCATCCTTCCTCCAGCCCTTGCCAACTGGATGGTCTTCTGGCGAGTTCTTGTCTCCTTACCCAAGATTAATGACAGGGGGACAGACTTGAGGGTCCCTAGGAACCAAGGACAGTCTCGAGGCGCAGCGTTGCCAGAGCAAGAAGCAAATCCCACCCTGCCCTAATGCCGTCACCTTTGTTCGTGTGCTGCCACGCACCGTGCTCTCCGTGTCGGTCGCTTTTCAGTTTTACCTCCTGGAGAACGTGGTTTCCTCTCCTGCAGTGGGGGGCTCCCGCACGGTTCCTCTTCTCCAGCGCGTTGCTCAGAGCGGCCTGCTGTTAGGTAGGAATTGAGTACGTGGCTGGGTGTTGTGCTAGATGTGATGGCATGTTTCCCTAGCCCTCCTGCGCCCCTCCTTACCCCTTGGGGTAACTCTGGAGGTCTTGCAGGGACACGAGACCCTGGGAACCTCCTGCCGATGGCTTTTTTTCCTGCTGACGTGCACAGAATTGGGCTTGCTCCTCGCTCCTGGTGGCACAGCTACGTAGTGGTGAAAGGCTGCCTAGCGCGGGAAAAAGCAGGGCTGTCGGCACAAAACTATTAATACACTATGTCCTATACGTTCCACACTACACCACGGTCTGTCATCTACCGTGTCCTGCGTGCGGTCACCCCCGGGGCTCCGGGGGAATGGTTAGGTGGCCCAGGAGGAGGATGGGGCTTTGCATGGTCACTAAATAACAGCACAAAGTGGGAGCAGTGGAGACAGAGAGGCTTTGTGCTGCTGCCCGGTGTTACACGGGGTAGCTGCCCGCACCCGTTTCCACTGGGGGATATCTTATTTCTTTTATTTCTTTGTCGTCCTTTTGAAGTAACAGACAGGTTTTGCCGTTTCTCTCTTGTGTGCATCCACCTTGAAAGATTAGCACAGTAAGTAACTTTTCCAGATCAATTTTCTGGACAACTTGGACCTTTTTTTTTTTTTCTGTGATGCTTTTAAAACTGGCAGGTTATTTTTTTTTTTTTAAGCTTGCATACACTACAAGGAGTATTTAAAAAAATGTACATTTTTTTTTAATCTTTAAGCAAGCTTAATGCTGGTATAAGGTGCCAGATTTTAATTACAGTTGGCATTTATAAGTGTAGTGCTGGCAATGGCAACCATATTGCTGAAAAAAGGCATAAATTTTGACACTGGCAATATGGGAACCCAGCATAAGAGACTGTAAACCTAGTTCCATTCTGTTTTAATATCCTAGTTTAAGGGAAGCACTTTTAATGGTTAATATTTAGCTAGAATGTTTAGGGTTTAGGGTAAAGTCCCTCTAATTTCAAACTATTTTGTAATTTAGGCTCTATCAAAGATCGGCTTCGGTAATAAGTTTCTATTAAAGAGCCTTTAAATAGGCACACTCAAAGTAGGGAAAATAAGATGCATCATTACAAGAAATGAGGTTGGCATCCACCAGGTTTTCCATTAAGTTCCAGGTCACAGACAAATAAAGGAAGTATGTTAGGGAAAAAAACCTTTTTAAAAATAATTAGGGAGATGTCTGTTTTGTTCACCAGATGGAAAATCAGCAGTTGTGGGTGGTCTGTGCTGGATGGGGCATCTCACAATTGGCAGAACTTGCCTTTAACTTTTAAAGTCCTGGGACAAAATGTGAAAGTAATTGACTGCTCCGAGTGCTCTCCCTCTGGATACCTATCCCTGCTTTTAAAACAGAGATTTGGTGAGTTTTCTGACTTTGTATTTTCCCCCTTAATAGGAGAAGCTGCTGCGCCTCGGCTCGGGCCAGCCGGGCGGCTGGGGAGCTGTTTATCGGGGACGCTGCCCGCCGAGATTCGCGGGCGCCTCCGCTGGCGTGCGCGCCCCCGAAACGCCGCGGCGTTGCCGTTCGTGCACATGTTTCCCATAATAGTGTCGAGGTTTGCCGGGGCCAGGGCATGCATTAACCACTGGTTAACGTCACGGCGTCCGCTTCTTTTCTCTAGCTCGTTCTGTTTTAAGATTCCGCTGAGAAATGTCTACCGATTTGCCCTCTTATGAAAGGAAACAAAGTTACACCCTTATTTTTGCAAATACTAAGATAATTTGTATTTTAAAATAACTCAAGGGGTTGCATCATGCGGGGATAGAGCAGTTTTATAATAATACGCTTTTTTCAGTCTGAACAAATAAGTCACAATATGTACATATGGACAGTATATGCATGCACACACATTTAATACAGTCATTTAAGAATGTGTTAAGATCTTTTTGGTGGAGTTAGTAACTTTGGTCACCATTTCAGGGCTGATACTGTCTAACTGCCAGACTAATGTGAGAAAATTGTGGCTTACAATGTGCAAGAATGCTTAGAAAATCTTTGCATTTGTTTTGATTAAGAATAAGAGGTTTTGTTATTTGAGCTGCGATACAAATGTGCGTCGTTCAGTAGTGACACCAAAAAGAAGGGTAGAGAGCCCATTTATGGCATAGGCATGAATTGCTTTATATTTGCCTTACTTTACAGACAATATTTTTGCAGTTATCTGTGTGAACGGTCACCCAGAATTGTATGTGTGTGTCACACACACATTGTAGCTCGTGTTAAACTGATCCTCACACGTATTATGTGCAGGCATTCTTGAAGATAAGTGAGGCACTCAACTTAGTACCTTCTTTGTAAAAACCCTTTTGCTATGCATGACATGTACTCTATATTTTTTTTTCCCTTGCAGTAAATTATAAAGCTTTTTCTCTTTCTATGAATCTCCTCCCAAGGAAACACATGCAGCCTAATAACACTAGCCCAGAGAGCCCTGCATCGCCTCCGCTACAAAGCAGTGTTTTCATTGAAGAGATAATTATAATATGGTTTAATGTTCTTGTCAGCCCAGAAACACAGTCCCTAAAGAGTGCTATTCTGGAGGACGTCTTTTTGAAGAGGCCTGAATGTGGCTAAGAAAACATCCATATAGCCACACACTTTTCTGATAAACCGAAGCAGATTTTTAATAAAATAGGTGCTCCCTGAAGAGAATTACATGCTTTCCGAGGTGTTAATTTAGAGCTGCTTCCTCCCCGGGATTTCGCCATTGGAAACAGGGAAAATTTGCGGAGACAGATTATTTATTTATGTATTTATTTATTTATTTATTTATGTTCCCCCCAATTATATTTACAGACTTTAAAATCTTTGCAAGGACGCGTTCTCAGAATAACAATTAAAATGCTTTTAAGGGGCTCCGAGGCCCGGACTTCCAGTGAGGAGGAAGCCCAAACTGGAATGCAAATGGTTCTTCCCAGGCAACAAACACGCTTGGCTGTGGATACGCTGCAATTTGCCGCTTTACTTAGCGAAAACAGCAATTACTTATTTGTTCCGTATCCCCCCGCCGCCCGCATCCCCTCCCGGCACAGATGCTACTCAGTCTGTGCATGTTCTGAGCGCGTGGGCTCTGCTGCCGTGCGAGGCACCGTTCGGGCTTCCAGGTACAATTTTTTTTTTTTTTTTTTTTTTTGGTCTTCCTTTTAAGAAAACGCACGTTGCAAAAAGTACGTAAGGCTGGAAGAATTGCGCGGAGAAGGAGGAGCACCCAAACCTTTGCACTTTGCTCTCTGCAAACGTGCAAGAAATGCCCCTCTCAGCAGAGCGCAGGCCGCTTCCGGAGCGCCCGCTCGGCATCCTGAATTCCACATCCATTTGCTTTCAAGGACTAATCTCAAATGAGGAGTAAGAGATAATATGTTTGTAAATTGAAAATAGGCATTTTATTACCTGCTTAATGAGCGTTATTCTGTCGGGGCAGTTTAATAGGCACACAATGCACGGGGAAATGCATCTTCCTTGCAATCATCTAATCCTGCGCAGTCCCTTTCCTTGCTCGGGAGCCACGGAGGTGTTTTTTTCTTTGAAGAGGAATTACAACGTGGGGCCTTAAACTAATGCTGTAAATAACCTCTCCAGAGAAGCTGTTTGCTGCAGAGCACCTTCTCGATGGACAAGCATCGAAATGTTTAGGTTGCTGCAGGGCTTAAACAGGACCTTTCCCCATTCAGGTTTACATATTCATATAGCTACAGTTCCAGGATTCAACAAGTGTTTCTGGCAAAACCAGCTCTTCCTAGTCACATCAGTTACGATAGCTTTGGTTCCCCCACCATTTTCCTTTTGGCTTTCCCTGGAAGGAAAAGCTAGCCCGAGTATACAAAATCTTAACTAAGGAACTCGGACACCAAGGAACAAAACATGCCATTTTCCCACTATTCTTTCTTTTCAGGTCTGGAAACTCTCTGTTTAGCTTTTGCTTAAGGAAATTCAGTTTTCTCTTTTTAGCAAGATACTGCTGAATTACCGCCTGATCCTTTTAATGTGACTCAGCACCTAAAATTTTGTTGGATATTTCTTAACTTACAAAGGAATCTGTTTTTTTGATGTGGCCCTTTTCCCCCACCCTCAACTCATTTTTTTCTTTCTTTTGATCAAATCACTCCTTGTGAGATGCAATACTGACAAAACCACAAGCCACACTTCCCAAGTGGGTAAATACACATTAGCTCCGAAATTGACAGTCCTTATTTTTTTCAGGCTATATATTTGATTCATTACAAAACCTTGTGTATTTTTAGCCCTGGAGATGTCACACACAACTCCCCTACCACGCTAGATGCTGCTGTGGCTGCAGACAAGGCTCCGTGATCCCTGCCTGTCCTGAGCTGCTCCGATCACCTTCGCTGTTGCGTTTTCTCCTAATTTTCCCTATGAGAAACAACCTGTGGAGGTCGACTTGCCAAGGCAGACGCTCCAGCTCCGCTCTCAGCACGTCCTAAACGTTGCCCTTTCCCAGGTAGAAAGAACCGTTCAGCTCTAGATGCTCTCAGCATTGCCTTGAAATCAGATTTATTTTTAACACTGGTGTTGGCCAAGGCACTCGATGCCCTGTCCGCGTGTCCGGTGTCGAGAGGGGAGGAGCGACGGCATCGCAGGCCACGTTGGCACAGCTCATCTGAGCGCGTAACTGCACCCGGTGACCCCGTTCCCTCCGGGAAGCTCCTGCTGGTTGCAGGGGGTATGATTTTATTTCCTGGTACCTTCTTGCCTCTTAAAGGAGGACCGGAGGGAGATTTTGCTGAAGCGAAATTGTTTGTTTTTTTATTACTAACCTTGTTTTCTCTTACGACACTGGCGTGCATCTTCACCCACCCTGCCTTCTTCTCATTCCCTTCTCCTAATGGGAAACTCCACAGAGACCTGCGGCAACCCCAGCCGGCCTTATTAAGGCTGGGAAGTCCAATGCTCTGGGGTTAGGAAATGTCTGGATTAAGGTCCCTTGTGCGGCCACCACTCAGCCCCCTTGGACGTCCCCATTATAACACAGGCTTTAATTTCAGGATCGGGCGCAGGTTTTTCCGCAGGACCCCTGCCTCGGTTAGCGAACAGGATGGACGACGCTGAGTTAATGAGCAGTTATTCAATATTTTGTTTTCTCCTAATTTTTCACTGTGTAGCCCGGGGCCTTATTTACTGCACACTATTGAAACCCTGCTGTGAAGACAGAATTGTTAATTTCCTCATGAGCTTTTCCTATGGCACTTATTGCTATAAATATCCGAATGCTTAACAAACATTAATTAATTTATCTTCCGAAAAGCCGCACGATGGAAAGGGCGGGCACTGCCGCTGCTTTGCAAACAGGGGGCTGAGGCACAGGGACAGGAGGGTCATGAACAGCCCATAAATTTGGGTGCGGAGTTGTCGGCTGCACTTAAAGCAAGGTAGGGACCTGTATTTCAGCATCCAGCGAGGAGGCACCTTGCCAGGAGGGCAGGAAAGCAGGGCCAGGTTGGGCAAATAGGCTTCTCCACTAGGTATTAGGAGAGCTGGTGAGAGGAGTTGTGTACGGAGAGCTGGGATCTTTCACTTCACTGGTAACCTCGGAAGAGATCCGTAGCACACGATGGCTGCAAGTTCATTACCCTTTGGAAAAGTTGGAAATACATAAAAGATAAAGGGAACAGGGAGCCACCTCAATCTAGACAAGGAGAAATGCTGCAGAAATACCGTATTTTAAAGAAGTACAGCCTTTTCTGGGCTTTAGGAACCTTACTTTGGGTTTCAGGAAAGTACTTGCCTTCACCCGCGAGTGAGCTCTTAGCACGTTTATGAGCGTCACATATCTCATCTCTTACTCCCCAAACCATTTTCAGCCAAAGCACGAAGTTGGTGGGACCCTTGCAGGAGAGTGCAGCAGCAAAACGGTGCCTGGAGTGTCCTCTTACTTTACAAACTGCACTGTAATGAGGAGCAGTGGAATCAGTCCCTCTTCTTTCTGGGAGGACTCAAGCCTTTACTTTCTTTCCAAGCTGTTGCTTTGACCATTGACGGGGCAAAGTGTGGCTTGGGCCACCCAAGCAAGAGCTGTGAGGACATGTTTAGCTGCGAAGTGCCTAAGCTAGGCAGTAGGCAGATGGAGACGCACACCCGTTGCGCTCCCTGCCGCATGCTTTTCCGTGAGCTGGTGCTTCCAGCACCGACACGCCAGCAGCATCCCAGTGCTCTCGCGGAACACCGTGCTGAGCGTCGGGCAGCGTTTTGCTCCGTACCCCCCCATCTCTGCGCGCGGGGTCGTTGGTCCCCAGAGGTCCTCCGAGCTGCTCGTTAATTGGCCGTATTGTGCCAGGGCAGAGCCGCTGAGCAAGGACAATGCCGATGACGGTAACAGCAAGTGATGCGCCCCGAGCCCCCGGCCCTCGCTCGGCGCGCCGCCTCGGCGCAGCCGGAAGGCCGAAGCCCTGCTCACGGAGACAGGGAGCCCGCGGTGACGCCGCCCGGAGACGAGGCTGCAGCATCGGCTGCAAACTCCCAAAGTCTGTAAGAGACCAACGACCGCGGCTTGCAGGCATGGAGGCACCTGCCCCCGGTGCTCAGGTGCGCACCTCTCTAAATGTGGAGGATTTGAGGGTTTTATTAACAAAAAGATCAACATGCTAATGCAGACCCCCTGCTATCGAACGCTGGAAGTGTTGGGCTAACAAATTAGCACACAGGAAATCTGCAGTCGCCGGGAAAGTCAGGTCTCGTGATCGTAGCGATTGCTTACATCTTTCTACAGCGAAAAAGAAAAAGCTGTTTAATCATGTTACAGTACAACCTCGTGTGCAGATAGCGGGCGCTCGCAGTCCTGCCTCTGTGCAGATGGGCTGGCGCTTCCCTGATCTCTCACAGCAGAGAGGTGGGAAAACTCTTCGTCGGGAAGAGAAGGAGTGGAGCCATTGCTTTTGCTGCTAGGCTGTGCAGCAGCAAGGCCCTTGGGCAAGCCTTAAAGTCTAGCCCGGTACTCACGGGCTCCGCGCCAGCCCTTGCTCGTGGCGCACGGAGCCCTCGGAGACGCTCCACACGCGCTAAGCTCTGCCAGCCGCGGGGATGCGGGCGCTTGTGCAACCTCTTCCCACCGCAGAGCCGTGGAGCCAGTCACGTCCGGCTGCTCGTGATCCCCAGCAGCCCAGGCTGGTCCCATCTCGGGCTCCGTTCAGGAGCGGACACCTGCCTGCGGCTGCAGCATCCTGCTCGGGACAGGCTTTGTGGCTGCTCCTGCTCAGCACGCGGCTCCCCAGAAGCTGCTTCTGCTCTTAGTTTCCCTCTCTCCCTGCCTACGGAGGCTTCGCAGGCTTTCTTCCCACCCGTGTGCTCATTCAACGGCAACAGGCTCCTCATCGCTTTAATAAAAGTGGATTTTTCTTTATTTTCCATGAAGAGGAGGACGTGCTGTGTCTCTACTGAGCTCCCATTTCATTTTAGAGCTGGTTGAAAAGTAGAAAGCAAAACTTCCAGAGTTTGGGGGAAAAGGTGCTACTTTTTTTTAATCTTAAGGAGGACTCAGATTGCTGTTGTTCTTTCTGCTGTGCAAAGACAAAGCAGCCAGAAGTTCTGGTTTTGTTTTTCTTTCCTCGCAGTCTCTTGCTCTTAGTCTTCTTCTTTTCCCTTTTCCCATTTTCTTTTGTGAAAAGAGAGGGCCAGTCAAATGAAAACAAAAAAAAAAAAAATCAGGATGTGCCTGCTGGCTTTCCCATTCTGACTGGAATTAGGAAATGTCAAACACTTGTGCCAACAATTTGTTAATAAGAAAAAAGCGGTACCTTCACGGCACCCTTTGCGGTTGTTTGTAAGCAACAGTCAGCGGCGAGCAAATCCTGTAGCTGCAGAAGCGAGGCTTGTGTCCTTCTGGTTTGCATGGAGGTCATGTGAAAACATGGTGCTGAATTAGTACCCCCCTGTGCAATATGGAATTACTGTTTTTGCCAGCGTCTGCTGTTTCTGCAAGGAGCAGAGGTGACTGCAGCTGAGGCCGTACGGAGCAAGAAACCATCATACCTCTTCCCATCGCCTTCCTGGCACGCTTGTTGGCATTTGATTACAATGGGCAAACGCTGCTTTCTCCAGAAAGCATCTTTGTAAAAGGAAACAATAAAAATTTGAAGAGCTGACTGCAAAGATAGAGGTGCCTTTTTGATTGCTCCGCACACGTGCCTTTTTCCTTCCTCTCTCTCGGTGCTTGGGGACCGTGGCGCTGCCTTTGCATTGCACGCTTAGAAGGGCTTATGCAGGAGGAAGAAGGAAAGGTTAAGCTTGACAAAAGCTACTCCTGCAGATTATGTTTGGCAATGCTGAAGTCTTTTATAAACTGTTGGGCTTGGGGGGTTGTTTTTCCCTATGCAAAGTAGAGATCACATCGTGACGTGCCCGTCGGGGTCCCTGCCCAGGGAAGAGCTGCGGGGCCGAGGAGCGCCCCCTCCGCGGTGGCGCCGGCCTCTCCGCACGGTAACGTTTCTCCCCGAGGGAGTCAATTTGCAGGGCGCGCTGGCGGGGGGCGCTGCCCGCGCCAGCCTCCCGCCTCGCTCCAGCGCCTCCAAAGTGGGGAAAAGAGGGCGAGAAAGGGCAG
>VZSV01000013.1:6373045-6386861 GCA_013398735.1 Nothocercus julius
GGGGCAGCGCCCGCGGGCCAGGGCCGTGCCCAGCGCGACTGCGGGCAGCAGCGCCCCGTGTCGTGCTGCAATTCACCGAATTCTGGCCGTGCAAAACGCTTGGGCTCTTCTGCTTTGCCCCCGCTCACGGACGTGGTCCCCTCATTTTGTAGTCCCACACGCACCCTGTGCCCAAAGGCCTTTTTCTGTAAAGGGGGCAGCAACGGGATGTTCCATTTCCGATTTAAGAGCCACAGAAAGGTCACTGGAACTGCACAGCCTAAGTGTCTTCTAGGCAGCCAGGCTTGAAAGTGCCATCCCGGGCACTTGTGCACTTTTCTCAGATATCCCCATAAAAGAAGCACCGTTTTCCCCTCTCCGGGGTATCTCCATTTCACACACTGTAACTTGCCATCCAAAGAGGTGACTTGAATGCTTTGCTGCACAGTTTCAGTCCCACAGCGCTTTTTGAGATCTATACATCTATATTCGTGCTGCTCTCGCTTGTCTGCCTTCGGGGACGCCTGCAGACTAATTCCACTGTTTTATTAGTCTTGCAAAATTACATATTCATAATTCAACCGACATTTGTATAACTGCAGTTTACTCAGCAATTTTGAAAGAGTAGAAAACCATAGAAGATTTTATTTTATGTGCACTTTTCGTTTTAAGAAGCACGCAAGCTAAACAAAGCCTGTAGATAGGGTGTTTGCCATCACTCTGGTGTACACTGAGCACCGCCGCCTCTCGCTCCTGTGAGGGCATGGGAAATGCTGCTGCTTTCGGGGGCCACGTCCTGGAGAAAATGTTTAGTGATCAGCATTACATTCAGTTTATTACTGTCTAACCAGACCGGTACAAAAATTCTCTCCGAGGGGATTCTCTACCAGTTTTCCACGCATAAAACCTGCTACCTAGTTTAGCAACAGATATTCCTTACTAGTGAAAGAACCAGGCTTTCTTTATGGAGGGATCAAATTGATGTTATTTTTAGTATCTCTCTCTTGAACATGTTGGGAAAGTATTATGTTTAATAGGCGATCCAACAATTTTATACTAATTTAACTTATCATAAATGCCTTAGGCATACTGCAGAGGTTTTGTATCACTTAGAGAGGCTACAGAAAGAAGGAGATACTTTCATCTTAAAGTCTATAAAAGCGATGAGCAAAGAAGATAATTTTATAACCAGTGCTGCTTTATTTATAGATTAAAAAATCCTGTTGTGTATTCATTTTTATGCAACAGCTACTGAGCAAATAAACAGATCTTTTATCTGTTTATTACTGAATTTGCCGACAGATGTAGTGTTTTTTTGTTAAGAAAGTGGGTTTTTTTTGTTCAGGAAAATTCTGCAAATAAGTTGCATTTCTAACCATCTTGGAGAAAGAGTGCGTCTCGAATAATCTGTCCTTTCATGACATGCGCACGACATGCCAGGCAGTCCTCATTGGCTTGAATTTTCATGGTCCTCCAGCCGAAGTGTCGGAGGTGCTGAGACCTTCCCAACCAAGCGGCCTTGGCAGGAGCAGGTTTTCCAGATGCCTTCACCTCCGCTGTGATTGCAGGGCTCACATTCCTGCCAGGTGCCTCCCGAAGGAACACTGAAGAATGGTCAGATTTCCCCCTTTTTTTCTTTCAGTTCTTTATAAAGTGCAGGGAATTTCAATCAGAAGCCACAAAGCAAAGTAAGGAAAGAAGGAGCAAGTTTAGTGCATATCATTCAAAAGCAACCATAAGTTATCAGTTATGTTACCTGTTTTCTCCTGCATTTGGGTGCAAATCATCTTCTCGTAGCAATGTACATTGGACCCTAAGCTGACACTGAAGCACAACTACACCTCAGTGCCCAAACTGGTAGGTTATGAATCCAGGAGCCTGTACACACATACTCAGTATTGCAACTGTACGAGTTCTGCTGAAGCTATAATGAAGTTATTGCCAAAAACCTTTTCCAGGATCCAAATATCCCGATGTGAAAGAAGGTGTGATATTATTCAGTATGACACTATCTTTTATCTAAGGTTAAAACTAGTAGCTTTCCCTTTTTGGACTAGCAGCCCTCCAAAACATTCCGTGCTGTTAGGCCTGTGGTGCTTTTTCCAGCTCTTGGAGGAGGGCGCCATGGGAATGAGGGTTTGCTTTTAATTCAGATGGCTGCACAAGCAGGCAGAGGTGGACGGTTGTCACCACGGGCGCAAGGGATGGGACACGATCAAGGATGGGACACTGACCTGTGTTTCGGCTGAGGGAGGTGCTCCGGGTGGATCTAAAAGCTCCCAGGGACTTTCCCCGAATACAGCTAAGGTTCCTTCCTGAACTGAAAACCTTGCTCAGCTTCTCTGTGGGACGGGCCGTTTATACCCTCTGCTCCGCGTTCGTTTTGCATGATTTATTTACTTGCCAGCTCCATGCCAAGTATTACTAGAAACACCCTGAAGGGTAACTAGTTGCAGGTGACTTTTCTTGGCTTCTGCCCTTGGAGGGAGGTGATGTGGGGGGACCAAACCGGGGAAGTCTCTTCGGGGACCAGGACGTTGAATTTCCTGCACAGGCGGCGCTGCGGTGGGGCGAACGCAGGCAAGCGGCGGGACGGGGAGGCATCTGAAAGTGGGTTTTGACTTCCCCAGGTCTGGTTTGGCGACTGCAAAGTCCCAAGTGGATTCTTTACTGTGCTATTCTGAAGGCACACTCACATACTCATCCCAGAAATGTTGTCTCAAAGTGTTGCATCTATCTACATGTATCTCTGCATACATACTTCTATAGAGATATAATGCGGCAATAAGATGCATGGTACAGAAAGACACAATATGCATCATCAAGAGGTAGCACACTAAATAATACTTTTTTTTTCTCTTTTTTTAGTCATTGCAAAAATGGGGAAGCTCAGGAAAACGCTTGCAAGCGAGGAAGCGGGTTTATTTATTTATTTATTTGTTTCATCTCAGCTAAAACAGATGGGATTCTCGGATCATGCTCTGTTAAGCCTTCCTTTGGAATTCGCGCCACTGTGACCACCGAGCCCAGATGGTGCTTAAATCTGTCATTTTTTAACAACCCTACTTTTTTTTTAATTTTATATCCAAACACATTGAGCATTCTAAGTGATTAATTACTGTCCAGATATGTCTGTGCTGCAGTAATTTACTTGCATGTGCCAAAGATCATTTCGTTTGGAGTAGTCAGCTTGGTGAGGGCTGGGCGGGCGAGGAGAGGGTCCTTGGACGATCTGGTGCACGGGAGGCAGCAACGCGGAGCGGCCGCCTCTGCGCTGCTTCTTGGGCAGCCGTGGCTTAGCGAAAAGTTTCTGTGAGGAAAATAAAATTTTGGTGTGCACTGGTATTTGTAAAGCTTCTCTGCGGGATCGCCAGTATCGCCTTATGAGGTTCGGTCTCTCGGTCTTGCACGTGCTGAGAGTTACAGCAAGAGGAAAGGTTTTGATGCCTGACTAACATCTGTGTTTTCTTTGAAGTGTTTTACATCTGGACATTGGTGGCGTGCCCAAGGTTACCCTGCTTAGCTAGCATGAGAAAACTGAAGGCTTCTCTCCCAGAAGCAGAGCTTGTTCCACAGGTTTCAAGAATGAAGTGATCAAACTACCATTATCCTTCAGAATCAGACCGTCAGCTCTTGGGTCTTTTTTTCTTCTCTTCTTTTTGTTTTAAGACAATCCTTCTTCTGGAAGAGTTTAGACAAAATTATTACCTAGGAGTCGGACACGAGCATTAATTTGCGTGCTCGTAGCAGGCCGCTATCAACGCCTCGGAAAGAAGTGGCGCCGCACGGTCCCCGCAGCGATCGCCTTAGTGCCTGGATCAACACAGCGCATCCAAAACCTCGAGCCGCTGCTACTCCCTTCACCTGAGCACTGCTAGGCGCTCACCGGGAGGTTATTTGGGGATGTCGTTGCATCTTGTCTCTTTGGGCACACGCGTTTGGTGCTGGCATGGAGCTGTTCCCGAAAAACGCTGCGCCCTGTCTGCCCGTGGCACAAAAATGCAACCGGTGCGGGAATCTGCTCCTATCCGAGAGGTAGGAATTAAGGAGCGCTGAGCTGTGGCTCTTCCGAAAAGCTTTGAGACCTCAAAAACCTTAAGGATCTTCTGAAGAACCTTAAGTACTATCTCTCACCATGTTAACAGAATTTAAAAGAAACTTCAGTTCTGGAAAAGCAAATTTTTATTTATTGTTTTTTTACCCAGTTTCCTGGAATCTGCTTGTGATCGGGTAAGCAGGTCAGACACGAAGAGCCGAGTGCATGATAGAAGGTTTTCCTACATACACACGCTCACACACATAAAAAGTGAACTTGTAGTTATAAGAAGTCTTATATCCATATAAATAAATGTGTTTGTGTGTGAGTGTATAATCAATCTAAATGTTCTCATTTTGAACTGTACTGCAGATAATCCTGCTGAACACACTGCTATAGGAGGGTTTTACGCTGAGAGTGCTACATTTTAGGATAGACATTTCCCTCATTAAACTTCGGTTGAATTTAATTACTCTGAGTAATTACTGACTCGTGCTCATTGTTGCAAGATGGATAATTAGTAGTAAATAGCCAACATACAGGATTTAAGAAATGCTCTCATGAGGAGTGGGGTGTCTCACCACCCTCACATAAGGTGCATTTTCCCCCAGCCCAGACTTTCTGGAAGCCGTGAACTTCACCTCTTTCAAATCCAAGTTTTCCTTCCCAGCTACAAGAAAGTCTAGGAGGTCTTACAGTAATTATATGAAGCCGTGGCAGCACTTTGACATTTGCTTTTGTTTTATGATTTAATAAGGCTGGAGAAAGCTGAGTGGGCTCTGGTTTTTAGGAGCAGAGATTTATAGGCTTTCTGGGGCAGGGAGTTTGAGTCAGTTACTGCTTGTTTCAGCACGCTGTTACTGGCAATAGTTGCATCTAGCGTGACACTTCTTGGACACGCTAAGAATGCTATAGCTGGGAAGGCTTCGTCTGCCTTTGCTGCTCACTACTCCAGCATCTCCTAAGGGGTGTCCCCAGGGCCAGATTTTCTAGCTCTGAAGCGTTCGGTTTATTTTTATGCAAGTTATAAACGTGAAGTTTATATAAGAGAACTTATAAGGCCCTAACGTGAGTCTCGCTGTAAAAAATAACAACCACAATAATAACGTTGGTGTTAAAATAATCCTGGTTAGGATTTCTGGTTTTTATTCTTTGATAAATAAGCCTGCTTAGTAACGTCTCCGTAAGCGATTGATAACAAGCTTCCTAAGTTTCCATGAAAATTCATCACAGCGATGTTGTGGCTGTTCTTTACTTCATTATGGAGGTTCCCGACTTGTTCCTGCATATAGTAATTCCCAAGTTTTGTTAGCCCATTCCATGATTATATGAAGCATCTGCAGTTACTTCTGTATCCTTTATGTCCTCCTACGATGTGATAAAGAGAATTTCTTAGAGGATGGGAGTGATTTGTTTTCATTCGCTTTTAAATACGTGCAAATTTACATCTGTAGCTTCAACTGTTTCATCTTTCCTCGACAGAGCAGAGTGGATTACACGACACTGGAAAGTCCTGGTTGAGGCTGCCTTTTATTTCCAGGTAGACAGAAAATTCTGCTACTGTTCCCACTTTTCAGGGTACTTTAGGAAATGGCTGATATCGGTGCATCCATGTTGCATGTGGCCCGTGAGTTACTTGGAATATCTCTGTATGATTGTCCTTAAATCTTGTTAGCCAAGGGAAGCCCTGACACCTTTCTAAGCCTTTTAGCACTTAAAACGTCTGGGGCCACCTTAGTGTTGATTTCCATTGACACTGATATCCAGGTGTTTGATTTAATCAAAATATACAATTCCTTCTGATGCGTAAAAGTTAAACCAGGATAGCTTATCAAAAGCCCCAACGTACTCAAACGGATGAAACTCGACAAACCACAGTTCCTAAGCGTCCCACCCATTTTAGACGCATCTGTGGTTTTTTGTTTGTTTGTTTGTTTTTTTCCTTTTTCCCTTAATCATTTCCAGTAATAAAACATATATATCGTTGTGCCAGGAGCCAAAGTGCTCCGTCGCACGTTGCTGGGAACTTCACTACGAGAAACGGTGGAGCGAGCTGCTTTTTCCCTCGGTTGGGCAGGCACAAGTTGCCAAGGCAGGGAGGGAATCACGGTTACTAGATCTGCTTCCTCCGGGAATTCTTCTTCCTCACACCCCAAATGTTGGACGAATCAGGATGTTGTTGGAATCAGCGAGAAAAAAAAAAAAAGAAAAAAGAAAAGCTGTCTTTCACGAGTGAGTCTTTTTAACCTTTCCATAATGAGTTCCCAAGTGCTTTTTGGCCATAGATATTAAAGCTTTGTGTGTTTGCAATTTCTCTGGCAAACTGCCTTTAGTAAAGAGGATATAGTGTTTTCTTGGTACGTTGCCCAAAGTAATTTTGCAAGGAACTGTAACTGCATTTAGTACATGTCATTCATTTGAGACAAGTCATTGTAATTGCATTTGATCACAATCAGTTTATGGCTGTTTTATCATGTTTTCATGCTGCATATCTACTCAAACATCATAGCAAAACTTAATGGCTACTGTTTTACTTGTGCATAAAACATTTTATGGCCTTTTTGTGCAGCAGACATCAGGTTTCAATCACCATTGCCCCATAGAGAGAGAAAAAAGTTGGACGGAGAACTATCAAAAGTCCTTAACTACATAAAATTTTATTTCAGGTCAACTTCCCATAAAAGATATTAAATGTATTTTGTGGTTTATTCTGCACGTTAACAATTTTAGAGGAGCTGCAATATTTGGGGGGGAGAGCAGTATGGAAAGGGGGAAGTTAATTCACGTAAGATGTTTTACATTTGGGCCAGTTTCCCTTTGTAAAAGTATGTCTTGCTGTTTGGTGCAGCAGCTGGATAGAGCCATAGCCACATTCGCAGCACAGCTTTAAAAGCTTACTGTTGCGTTTACAAACTTCAAATTTCTGACCTTCTGTTGCTGCTTTTTAATCAGAGCTTTAAAGTTTTGATGTGCCATTCATAAAACGCAGCGCAATTCGTGCTCCTTAAACTAGCTGCGCCGGGGTCTGAGCCCCGTGGAAGTTCCCAGCTGAAAAGTTTAATTAAAAAGGAAACTTTGACACGCTGCTGAGAAGATTAGTGCGCATTAGAATGGCAAGATAAAAGAAAATTTCGTACTAATCTAATTAACGCCAATTAAAAGATGTAAAAGAATTTGCATCTGCCAATTGTTAATTACGCATCAATTTGCCCATCCTGTGACAAAACAAAACAACAACAACAAAAAAGGCAAAATGTGGCCTGTTTTGTTTAGGATAGCTACGGTGTTGATGATGTTGCCACAGTCATTTTTCCTGTGAGATGGCCAAGACGGTAACACTTACTTAGTGGCACTCTGGTGCTTTGGTTTGTGCTTCAGATTCTAGTGGAAAGTTATTGCAACCTCACCATTCTGTAGCTTGGCAACTGTATGTAAGGATAATGGAAACGCAAATAAAAAATTCCGGGCTTACAGAAACCCATTCCACCTGTGCACATGCTTAGATGTATGTATGTAATTGTCTTGGAGGTTGGAGGAATATGCCCATGCATTTTTATGGGTGTATGTGTATTTTTTTTTGATTTATTTGAGTTTATATCTGGGATTTGATGGTAGTAAATATGGCTTTATTCCTGATGCCTGTGGGATGTAATATTTGGGGAGAACTGGTGTGGTAACTGATTCAAATGTCTATTCATATTGTACGTGCTATACAGTTTGCTTTCAGGCAGAAGTCTCAAGGTCTTTTGTCACTGTGTGGCAGCAACTTGTTCTAAGCTTTGCAAAGTTTTTTTTTTTTTTTTTTTAAATACACATTTATCTTTTTCTAACTTGACTTTTCTACATATAAAATTGAAATATGTCTAGATGTCTAGTCCCATACAAAGAAGGGACCCGAGCAAGATTATGCTGTTTACGTTATGTAAAAGCACATTATTTTTATTGAGATTGCTGAATTACTAGGTAAGTTATAAAGTCATAAATACCACTTTTTTCCTTGTGCCATCCATTGCAGGATGTTTCTTTCCTGGCTGTCTTTGTAGATGCTGCCAGCAGAAACCGACTTGCCAGTGGAAACTTTTACACCACAGCAGTACTTCTAACACCAAAGTGCACCATAAGGACCCCAGCTATCCTTCACACCTTCCTAAATAGGACTAATGTTCAACGTGGCCACGCATACGGGGTTATGATGATTCTGAGAGGTTGCATATTTCTGGTAACACACTATAGAGGAAAGGAGGAATCTGAAAGGGCAGTTATGCTGACCAGCCCAAGGCTTCTAACAAAATTAAGAGAGCTGAAAAAATGGTATGAAAATGAAATTTTAAGGTCAAATTGTATACTGTGGGGACAAAAGGGAACAGGGAATAGATACACTGGTGTTACAGTATTGGTTGTAATTGGTTGTAATAAAAGGTACAGTTATAACAATGTCTTAGTTAAGAACTGACCTGATTTCCTTGTAATATTCAAAAATTAAGTAATTTCATACTGCCCTAAGAACGTATCACGTAGCTCTCCTGTATGTCTTGTTGTTCGTGTTGCGCCTTGCTGTTCTGTTCTTTACGTTTATATTGCCTTTTGTGAAAAGCATCACAAAGGTGCTTTATAAAAGAAAACAAACCAGGAGCTAGAACATTTAGAGTACATTATATATTTGACCAATCGCTTTTATAAAGTCTGATGCAAGTCTTTAATCTGAGATCCTTGGAGAATGCTTTGGTTTTTAATATTTCTATGACCTTCTCCAGGGGACCGAAAAATTACTTTGAAGTATCAAAGTGGTGCATGGAGTTTTAGCTGTGTGATTCCCATTAAAGTCAGTAGGAGCCAGGTAGCTAAAACTCAACACAACTATGAAAACATGCTCCTTGTGCAGTGTTAAGTAGTAAAGCAATTCTGTGACATGGCAGTGACATTTTACTGCATTTGCCGGCTTTAATAGATCCATTCAGGGCTTGTATTTTTACTAAAGTTTCACTGTTCAGTGAAAATAATAAAAGAATATTCAAAAACAGGTATAGACTGTTCTCGTAAAAGGCACAAGTGTTTTGCAAGGCTGTTTCCCTACCTCTATTTTTAATATAAAATGGCAAAATTGGTTTTGCAGACTCCAAGTTCACCACCTGAACGTCAGTCGTACTGTAAGCGTTTATTCAAGGTGCCTGAAAATGCTTGGCATGATGGCAGCCCGAAGGCAAAATCGGCCATAGGTAGCTGTGCTGGCAGAGGATGGGGATTTATCAGCTCAGTCATGCTCCCGTCTGAGGAGAATACAGGCTCCTTCGGGCTGGAATACCTCCAAATGTGGCAAATACATCTAGAGAATGGGCATTAAGGAACCTCAGAATAAGACAGTGATTTTCATGGCAGGGTTGTGGGCACCGCCAAGAAGGCAAAATGTTTCTATTTGATCTCATTCCACCTATGGATCAGGAAGAGGGGATTTTTGTATAGGAACTCCAGGCATTTGTTTGTAGGGGATTTCAGCGGGTTCGTGCAGGGTGGCGCTCAGACCTGCATCGGGCACTGTCGCTGTTTCTCAGTCACACGTCCTCGCCTTCCTCCCAGGACAGACAGTTTCCAGTTTGGCCTGTCAGAAATCTCCAGTACATTAGATTTTATATCAGCCTCTCATTTTGCTCCAACCCCAGCTGCGAACGAAGAGGTTCTGCCCTGCGTAAACCCCCGTCGCGTTCTTCGGGGTTGACCGTGCCGATGTGCCCTCTGTGTCTCACGACGTCGGCGCCTCCTCAGCCCCTGCCTTTGAGCTCGCCGGCATTTGTCGCCCTTGATAAACGCGTAGCTACAGCGCCCGGCTGACCAAGGGCAGCTGCTGGGTGCACAAAACCTCTGGTCCAGCCGCATTTGCACCAAATAAGTAGCCTGGGATGCAAAAAACGCTACTGTCTTCTGCAGACATCTAACTCGTTTCGTCTTGAAAGACAGAAAAGTTTCTGTATCTAGTTTTCTGCAAGAATGGGGGAAATCTGACTTACGTGGTGCTGAGGGAGGAGGGAATGTAATGGCATCTCCACTCAGCCATGTCCTGGAATACAAGTGGAATTGCACAGAGGCTTGATCCTAAATTACAAGACCCAGTTGCCCTTTTCCAAGCGAAAAGCCCATTGTTACGGGTTTTAGCTCTGCAGCTGCATGTAGAAATCTGCAGCGTTGGCATGTGCTGGGGACCAGTTAAAAATAATTGATAATACATTGGAGTATTAAGGGTTTGAGAAACTGGATAGCAGTGCCATCCCACTCTTTAAGCAAACCTTAATGTTGTGTTTTGCTGACAAGGTCATCTCTCCTTTGTGCTCTACTTAACACGAAGCGCAAGTGTTCAGAAGCGTTGGCAATCAAAGCTCCATTCATCTCCGCAAAGTTGCGCTTTGTCCACACTGGCCTTTGTCCAAGTTAAAATACCGTTGGAACCAGCATGTCTCCTTTGCATCCTTTTGCCCCAAACCTAAACATCCTCTAGAAGAAGTCACAACAAAATCAAGATGTGAAGTGGCTGCGGAACTTTATTTACACCAGAATAAAATAAAAAGTCAGGTGTGCTATTCATCCTGTCCAAAATGAGAAGCAAGGGCTCAAAGCTTCTAAATCTTAACGTTTCACAATGACATCAAGTAGCCAGGGGATGAACTGGACAGCCACCAAAGAGCCTTCTGCAGGAGGGATATGGGATGAGGAGTGTTACCATGAAAGCTTATGGTTGAGGAAACCACCTTGTCGCTATGCTATCTGTTTAATAGGTGGCACGGGAAAAGCCAAAGCAATTCCTCCGGGATTTTGGGCGAGAGTTCGCCTCTAATCGGAACGACACGCCCAGGAGCTTGTAGTGCTCAGAAAATAAATCTGACTACAGCACTGGTTCGGAAAAAAGCACTTTTTATGTTCCAAATATGGCCAACAGCACACTGACATTTATAACATTCAGCCCCAAAAAAAGAAAAACAGTGGCATGTGTGCCATGCATCACATTACCTCAGATATGCTGCAATTCTTGTGCAGCCAGGAGAGTGTATTTATAGTGTTCAAGTTATGGCATATCAGGTTTTATAGCATCAAGTGCTTTGTCATTAGCATAATCATTTTGGTTTCTCTCAAGTAGACTGAAAATGGATTGAAATGTATCAGAACTAAGTAACATATAGGACTAATCTATCCTTGGTCCCCAAATTTTGCTTCTGAGTCTCAGTGCAACTTGCCAGGAGCTGAAGAGCTTCTTGTGGTTTTCCAAGGAAAGTAACGGCAATTCATCTTTAATATGGGCCTACAGCTTCCAGAAGCTACACGTCTCGGCGTATAAAATGCTCCACCGTGACCCTAAGCACAGTCTGTGAGGTCAACATTTCCTATCAAAAAGGACTTTTGCCGTGCTTGTGTTTTAAAACAGTAAGCTGCATTTGGAAGTCACAGTGTTGACTTCCTTGGGTCCATAATTTATATGAATTAGATTTCCTGAGTTGCTTTGATTTTTTTAAGTACCCTTTTCAAACCTTTTAAAGCAGCCTTATTTTTAAATACTGACCTTTACTATAGGATTCAGGCACGGGGCCAAGAACTTGCTGAAATTTCCTGTTCACACATGTTTATACTGAGCTGTTGAAAAATGTATAATACTCTTTTTTTGCTGTATGACAGTAGAGACTAATTTTAATAGAGACACACATATGGTTAATCCAGAATGATGTTTGGGTAATTTTGCTCAACACTGTACATGTGTGTGCATGTGCATGTATATATTTAATTCAATTACTAAAAAAACTTAACTTTGATTTACAGTAGGTAGCAGACTGCATATGAATATTAGAAGAAATAATAGAATCATTAAATTAGCTTTATTAGACTTTTCAGATGTAAAGACATAAATAGATGATGATTTTTCCTCTTTAATTGAGAAATATTTGGAAGTGTGTGGAGACTGAATCAAATTTTCATTATGCACCTGGTCAGGGACCAGGCTAAATGATTCTTAAAGCAGTTCGAAAAAAAGGAAAAAAAAAATGCCCATTGAAGACTTGTTAAGTCGTGTGAGAATATGCATTAAATGCTTATCTCTCCTGTGGGTACGCAGGTATCAGATACTTGTTTTACTGTGTGAGGTTTAATGCTTTTCTTCTAATTTCTAATGAACTTTACCACCAGACTACTTGATCATGACTAAGCCTATGAACAATGCAAATGGAATTGCCCCCTGATGGTGAGGAATGGGGCCCAGATGGCCCTTAAAAGGTGATAATTAGGAAATATAGCATATCTGAGCAGCTAGAAAGAGAGAAATTTGTTGAAGACGGTCAATCTGTTTGAAGCAATGGTCTTTTCCTTAATTATATAGATTTTCAATTAGGGCTGTTTTAGAGTAAATTTTTCCAGAAAATTTTACTTGCAACTTGAAACTAGAAACCACCGATACTGCCAGTCTCTGGTTTAAATTACCTCTGGAATCTTTTCATCTCGTGATGTCTTCAGAGCATAAATAGCAGGCTGCCCGGCAGTATACAGGGTTATGTGTGTTCCTGTGCTGCAAAGTGAGAAGCACAGGAGATAGATACCGGTATGTTGTGTGGTGTTTCTTTTATGTTATAGCTGAGATGCTAATGAAATAGCATGGGTTATTTAAGGCTTCCCATTGTAGCTCTTACTTACAGCTGCCTTATGAAATGAGGTTTTATGTTGATTGTATTTCCTCTGCCCACTGTGTGAAAAAGGCCAGTGGGGAAGGGACACCCACATTGTTATGTTTTGGGAGGAAACTATGTGAAAAGGAAAACTTACTGGTAAATTCACTTGAAATCTGTAAACTCTGTGGGCTCTGTATGTGTGTCTAGTGTGCCTTGGCCACATATCAGAATTTCAGAGAATAAGTGGATAAAATATATACAGAAATATTAATTTTTGAACAAAAAATCTAAATTTGAATTCAAGTGTCAAATAAAATAGCTGTAACACGTATTCAGCAGTAAAATTTATCCAGATTGCTTGCGTGCCCTAAGCTTATATCATCATTTACAATGTCAGGGGAATAAAGCTCTCTAAAGCAGAGGTGTATCTTCAATATTTTTTTTGTTGTTGTGTAAGGACTGCTGAAAAAATAGGTTTTTTTTTTTTTGGCTTGTATGATATTTAGTTTTGTCTTATATTCTGTCACTTAGGACAGTGGCATTAGAGAGCGTGCAGGCCCTCTTCCCTGCTTTGATTGTATCACAGTGAAACGGAAAGGGCTCAATGCTCCCAAAAGGGCCTTGGCTGTCAGGGCTCACGTTAACCTTTACCTTTTATTATGTATTTTCTCTGTTTATGATGATTGTCCTCTGTTTCTAAATGCATTTTCCTCAGCTCTGTTGGCTGGAGTTAAGATCAGCATAAGGTCGAGCGTTCATATATTTGCCTATCAGAGCATTACTGACTTTTCTTCTGCTAGCACATCCTCTTCTTAGGAGCAACCAAAAAGCAGCGCAAGAAGAAAGCGAAGTTTGCAGGTTCACTGTGGAGACTGAAGCTGTAAGAAAAGGATGGGTTTTTTTCCCATTATTTTCCTTCTTTTTCTTTCTTCTGAATATAAGGTACTCCAAGACACAGAATGATACCTAGATTGAGGTGCTACTTTCTCTGTCTGAAAGTCTTACTGCAGTAAGTAAAAATATTCCCAAGATCTGGAACAGCCTTATTAAGTTGTTGGTAGACATAGATAATTTAAAATATGGTCTTAATTTCAAATGTAATCTGTAAAAATAGTCTTCTTGTTAAGTTACTGTGAAATTGTTATAATATACCTACAAACTGTTC
>VZSV01000013.1:6395472-6411134 GCA_013398735.1 Nothocercus julius
AGGTGTTTCATCGCACCTGTGAAACGCTGCTCTAAGTCGGGAGAGGCGAGCTGTGCTGGCGGAGCTGCCTCGCGCTTGCTGACCGCCGCGAGGGCAGGACGGCCCGTGTCGGCTGGGTGAGCCGGCTGGCAGGCCGCCGAGCTGTGTTCACGTGAATCCCACCTGGGCGGTAAAGCTTAGAAAAGAGGCTGCGGCCCCTGTTCTCTGACACTTCAGCAGGGGAAATTATTCTTTACTTGCTAAGGAATACACATGCTTGTCCTGGGTGGGGTGCACCTTGAAGGACACCGTGCTAGCAAAGCGCTGGTGTGAAACACGCAGAGGTTGTCCTGTGGAATGCCTTGGTGGAGATGAGATCCGGTGGAAATGTTATCATCACTTTCAAAGGGAACAAAATTTGAAGAGGCACACAGTGAAATCAGGGCTCTGCTGAAGTCAGTGACATTTTCTGCCATTGAATTCGGTAGTGCCAAGGTAATTCACCCAGAGTGCTCCTGAAGATTGCGCTCTTGCAGGCAGGTAAGTGGCCGAGTACAAAGTGCTTGGAACTGAACCTTACATTTGATGAAACAACATAAACAATACAGAAATTCAGGATCAGTTTAGGGCTTTAGAAGGTAAACTAGAAATAATTACCTCGGTATTTTTTATGTCTATACTCTTGAAAAAACGAAATACATTGCCAGCAATAACAAATGGAGCCATCAAGGTACCAACAGACACAAAAAATCATCCCTTGCTTCCCTTAAATGAGAAAAAGCCGTAACCAAAACTCCCAGTTGGGTATTATTTTCTGGATTTACTACAAAAAGAACAATGCATGTTTATTAAAAACAGAGTGGCTTTTAGCAGCAGCAGTAGCACTGCGCACAATACACCAAAGCACAACAGGGGCCTTCTCCTCGCAATTGATGTGGAGAAGACCTTTGGCAGAGCAATATGGAAATTCACATTCAGTGGCTTGATTAATTTGGAGTTTGGAAGCCACCTTCCCGAGATGGATGACAGTGCCTTATTAAATAAATAAATAAATACGGGGGCCGAAGTAGTGCCGGCGTGATGTCATCAGATTTATGTCATGTGCAGGGACAGAATGGGCCTTTGTCGGCGCCATTGTTCAACCTGTCAGCAGAGCCCTCGGCAGCAGCCCTTTGTAAGGACTTGTGTCGGGGGCGATAACGGGGAGGTGACGGCGGTTGGTCCGTTTGATGTAGCCCGTTTTCACGCGCGCCGGCGTTGGCATCGACACCCGCGCGCGGAGCAGAAGGAGCCGGCCGCAGCGGCAGGGCCGAGGCTGCGCACGGAGGGGAGGCGGCCGGGCCGCGGGGCACGGGCGAGGTGCGGGACCGGGTTGGGTGGGGGGCGTTGTGAAGCGCTTGGGAAAAGCAAGAGAAAAAAAAGGGAAAATAATAAAAAGAAGCGGTGCGGGGGGTGGGGGGGCTGAAGGTCCGCGTTGCTCTGCCGGGGGCGCGGCAGCCCCGGTGACTCCTGCCCCCACCGCGGGTTAAGCCGCTAATGGGATTAAACACGNACCTCGGCGGTGCCCTGCCCGCGCCCAGCGCGGCTCTGGCCCGCGGAGGCGCCCGCGTCCCGAGGGGACGGCGCGCGTGCGTGTCGGGAGCCGTGCCGCGTGTGCCTGGAGCTGTGCGGAAGCGATTAAGATCCGGCCGGCGTAATTCGGCGTATAGTAATACGGCGTACAGTCGTAGTCCGGCAACTTGAGCGTAGGAGCAGGGAGGAGAGTTAGGGAGAAAGAAGTACGTGCTACACCCCAAGTTATTATATGACATTTTTGCCGTGTGGGTGGTGAAGAGACTGTAATGCCACCTCTTTTTAGGCTTTTGACTATATATAATCTATGCTATTGACTAAGACCCTGCATTTGTTTTCAACTTGATATTTCTATTTCATACCCGATAAAGCTAATGAGTAACAGAATTAGAAACTATCTGCAAAATTTTACTTGGAGTGATTCGTTTTCTCTACAGAAACATAATAATAAAAAAAAAAGTATCTCTTGCTCACGTTGAGGTCATTTAATTCTTCTGTATTAATTATGTAAAGTAGCCAGATCACCACAAGTTATAAAAAAATGAGTGCATAAGGACCTGAAGATGTGGGATAATAAAAAAGGATGATTGTTAGCTTGCAACCAGCTCCAAGGGCAGCCCACTTTCATTTTCCTCAAAGCCAATATAATCGTGTAAAAGCTAAGGAGAATAAGGCATATAATTCAGAATACCCATTTGATCTTAACTCTGACTGTAGAAGAGTTTAAATTAAAATTGAATATTTCCTATTCACATCAGAGTCTTGACTTTTTGTTTTGCAAAGAGAAGATGAAATTCATTGAAATTCACTTGTGAATAATTGAATAATAAAAAGGATTTTTTAATAAAACTTTTTGACATGTGTTTTCTTTTTCTAATTAAGCAGTTCAGATGTGAGCAAGTGAACAAATAAAACCGCAGTTTGATACCAGTAAGCTGTATAACCAAATGAGAAAGGCTCTTCTGGAAGTTTTGTTTTGTTTCTGTAATTCAAAGTCGTCACATTTCCTACATACTTTTTTTGGGGGGGAATCAGACTTTATACAGATATAAAACGTATAATGATCATAGTACCGAAAAAAATCAAAAATAAAAACAAAGAGGAACCTGGAGAAAACTCTTACTTTAGCACATGTTGTGTCAGTACTACAGGATAAAGAGATTTGCCAGGGTAGAATTATGACATGAAAATTTGCTATAAACTTCACTGCTCAGAATTTAATCTAATTTGTATGCTGTAAAATATGTAAAGATACTGGTCATTATTCTGGTTTGTGTCCAGTATTTTAGTGTTTTGGGAAATGAAGCATTATTTTTTTGTGTGCACAGATACTGAGAAAACAATTTTGTTGAGCCGGTTTACTTGCTCTGAAATTGGAGGTGGAGCTGAAGTTAAAAATACATAAATTGTACAAGTTTAAAAAATACAGTGTTGTCTCATGAGCTAGATGAGTATGCCAGAACAATATTTAATATCCGTGATGTTACTAAGATTACACAGTATTGATTTTGTAAAGAGAGATTTGCAGTAAAATAATTAATTCAAGAAACTGTGCATTCTGTTCACGTTTCCTAGAGTAGATGTAAGTTCAGTGTTATTCTTGTTCTGCTTTCAAAAGCTGTGAAGATTGATGAGCTAGAACTGCTGTAGTAAGCTAATTGCTTATGATCCATATTACAGGAATTGTGTAAGTATAAAGACTAAACATTGTAGGTCATACATATCGATGTAGTTCGAGTCTTAAAAATTCAAGCTGCATCTGTTACTTTAAAGGATATTTTCTTAATGTGACAGAGAACAAGATCTTTGCCTGACTTTAGATAAACTCATGAACACACAGCATCAGCTCCTTAAATTGGCACATGGTTGTCGCAGCGCAATGAGAATTTTGTTGGCAACTTAAGGTGGGCACAAGGTTTCGTCAGCAATAACCTTCCAGAAACAGAAAATCCTACTTCCAACAGGTCATCTTCACTTCTGCTTGACTTCAGTCGGTGAATTGAGAGCTTGAATGTTTCAAAAGAAGCAGACCTCATTTTGCAGGATTTGCCTGCCATAATTTACTTAGCACATGTAAAAGAGAAAATGAAATTTTGTGAAGCATCCTTCTGCTGTAAAAATGTGACTCTGGAGCTCTCTGGAGCTGTTCTTTCATGTCCTCAATTGTCTGTGTAAATTAATGTTAGGCAACATCTTCAGGTAGTACTCAAAATATTTTAAACACATTTTATAGTGTATCAAATGTAGAGCAACCTATTCTGATTAGGACTTTGCAAATAGTACATTAAAAAGATGGAAGTTTTCTTAGGGTAAAACAAATCATATACGTTAGCGTTGCAAAGCTATCAAGAAAGCTTGGAAACCTCTCATGTATCTCGTAGTCCACCATCACTGTAAGATGAATCCCGGCCAGCCAGTTTCTCTGCTTGCCAGTGTAACCGTGAGCATGCCCACGACCAGAGATCTTTTGGGGGGTTGCCAGGTTTTGGTTATACCGTTAAATGAAAACGTTGTGTTTATCATTGATTTTACAGTGTGCTCTCGCAGGTGGAAAATGTATTTAAATAAGGTACTTCTCTTTAAATATATACCAGAAATTAGCTAATGACATTTTTTTTATTTTCCTATTCAGTCATGGAAAATAATATTCTCAGAATGTTATTTTACCAGTAATAGTTGATATGTGGGTTCCTAAAATGTTTTCCTTTGGTAGTCTTCAGTTTTGTTTTCTATTCTGATACTAACTCTGTGACTCTGGTGCCTCCCCATCAGTCTTTTCAAATCTCCTTTTTTTCTCTCTCCATCTGCTTTTCCTTTTACACAGTTTCATTACGTAGGATTTACCCTGTTCTTGTGTGTTTGTTCATTGTAAATAGTTCCAGTTATGTCTCTTGTGGAGGTGGGGGGACCACTTATTTTTAGATTAGGATCTGCTTCCCATGTTCAGAGATCACTGTAAGTTTTGTCTGTGCATATTTTAATTAAGGCTTAATACACTAAAACACTTAAGCAGCCTTTAGTGGGGGACATATCTTCTGGCATACTGATTTTGCCCCCACTGTTTGGAGGTACAAAGAGAGCAAGACTTGGTATTTCATTGCAGTTCCCTGAACCCTCATCTGGGCCAGTTAGATTAAATTTTATTAGGAGGGAAAAATTAGTGCCTGCAGATCAATATTAAAATGTTTTTTGTTAAAACTTTACATTATGGGTCCGTGCTGTTAAGAGACTAGAGGCAAAAGAGAGCTTCCTAGACTTTTGCTTGACCCATGCATTGAACTTTCTGAAGTCCTGAATAACCATAAATTCCTAAAGAACAAGGACGGAAGATGCAGGAACGGTCCTAGGTGTGTGTGCTGAGTAGCAAAGTAAAACCCCGAGTCAGGAGACTGTGGCTAAAACAACAGGCCACTGGAGACTGTTTTGTTACAGGCCGAAATCATTCATTCTTCTTACTTCTGAGGTAAGTTTCTGGGTTCTAACCAGATCCTCCAAAAGCGAGTTTTGAAAAAGAGAGAAAATCTCCACCAAGTTTGCCCTGACCTATAAAAGCACGGCTCTGCAGGAGCTACAAATAGCTTTCTGGCTAAGTTCAGGAGCTCAAAAGGCCTATGCTTGTTTTGTCTCCAGCCCGGACAATGGCTCTGGATAAGAACAGCTTTTTTAAAAGTTCCAGGCATCAAGCTGAAAGTCCAGCTACTTTCTGCTTTCCAGTTCCCTCCAAAAAAAAAAAAAAGAAGAGTATGTTAAAGGGCCTAATCCAGCTTCCACTGAATCAATGGAACTTTGTCTCTTTTTAATATTTTTGGGGTAGGCCACTCTTTTGGGCTGCTGCAAGTACGTTCCATGCTTTCCGGTTAAATCAGGTCTCACATTTTATAGAGCATTGTTAAAAATACTTGCGGAAAGGCAAAGAGGTTTCATTTTCGGAAAACGTTTCTGGTGCGATAATAGGCTAGAGCAAGGCAGCGCGAACGCTGCGCCGGGGCCTCGGCAGCTCTCCCCGGCGCGCCGCACGCGGGGCCCGCCAGGATCGCTCACCAGAGGCACGCAGGGCTGTCATTTCCAAAAACCCCAAGCTCTCCACAGGCCTCATCATTTATTTCTGAAAAAGCACCAGGCTTTGGAGCCCAGCCACTTTCCGATATGCTGGTGCTACCCCAGGAATGAGAGGAAGTAGGGGTTTGATGGTGACCTCAGGGGGTTCAAACACTCAGAAAATGCCCTGGTCATGCATCCGTTTGCTGCTTTGGCAGTGGGGAACCCTCCTCTTCCTCCTTTTGGAGCTGGACAGGAAAGAAATGTGAACAGGAGCCATTTGACCAAAGCGTGTTTGCCCTTCAGCCCTTCCCAGGCAGCCCGGAGAGACGGATTTGCTCTGGAAAGGCAAATCCAGGACACGGCTGTCCTGGTCCTCATGTGTGTACCTGGTGAACTGTCCCTGGCCTTGCTCCAGCCTCGTTTCAGGAAAAAAATGTGTAGCAAGAGGGACTTTGTTGTGGGCTTGGCGTGTTGCGCATGGGGCTGGGGCCCTGGGGCGCTCACGTTGCTTCTCGTGGCCTGGCAGCTCCAAGGGAGCTGCCCAGGCTGGAGGAGTGCCCTGGCGGGGAGGCAAAGCAGGCCTTTAGAGAAGAGCACGTCTCTATGAGTCTCAGCTGAAAATGAAGTCTTAAACTGCATTTGACCCTGCAGAGAAATCAAGAGTGGTGTTTTTGGAAGGGAAAAAAAAAGATCAACTTCCAATGTGGCTGCTGCAAGACCACTAGTGAGAAAGGTGGAAGGCCCTCTTCACGGCAGCCAACACAGATGTCCAAGACAGAATTCTTGCGATGCAGCTCTAGTTTTTAAAATGGAAGTTGGCTGGGTACCTTCTGTCATCATTGAAAAGAGGCACATCTGGAGGGCAGTTCATCCAGGCCAAAAGTATCAAGCTTGCTTGCTAGATAGTTCTTTGAAGGTGGTGGATTCCCTTGGTCAACAGTAGAGATCACCTGCACGAGCAGTGTTTTAGGTTAGCAAAAGTGGGTGGGGTGAATAGCACTCGTGATCAAGAAAGACATGATTTAAACTGACAATGCAGCGGTACCACTGAAAAGGTTGTGGTACCCAGAATATTCATGAAGTATCTGGGGGAGCAGGAAAATGATTCCACAACCAGAATTAAGTCTCATGGTTGCTCGATGAAAAAAAGTGAGGCTGATCGCAAAAGATGTGGATTTCTGAAGAACTTTATCTCTGCCTAAATAAGTTTGCGGGAGCACGTGGAAGGCTGTAATCAAAACACGTTTTGCATAGGAATGTGATGCAGGCATCGCATTTACCAAATCAATTAAGGACAATTTGGAGAGGATTATTGCAAGAGAGCTTCAAGTACCGTTCTTGCTCTTCGTTATTTGCATTCTACATATGGAAAGGACAAGGCAAACGTAATTTGCAACCCGGTTTCTTTAGGTGGTCTCTCTGAGCTCATGCACCCTGCTAAGACAGGCCCGACGGTGTTTCCTGAGGTGCGTCAGCTGCCTGGCGCACGGATGCCCAATTCCTGGTGCTCCCTGCCCTGGGACACTAGGGAGACCAAGCCCGGCATGGGCGCTGCGCTGAAAGCACCGCTCGCAGTGCTCAAATGGGGAGCAGCCCATTTCTTTAAGGGTAGAGAAGCCAGGGGCATAAAGGAGTCATTTAACTGCCTTGCCTCGCTTGATGTATGAAGGTGGATTCATGAGTAGTTCCCATAACATTTTGCTGGTGGTTTAATCATTACCAAGAGAAAAGACTAAAGAATGCAGAGAACAGGCCACTGCACTTGTTTTTTTTCTTTTCTTTTTCTTTTTTTTTTTTAGGGGGGGACGGAGGGGTGTTTTCTTCTGTTTTGAAGAAATGCGTGTCTTTGATGAGATATTGCCGCAGGCGATTGCTTTACATTTTATGTCAGCTACCTTTTGTCGAGGGCTCGTTATTGATGCTGTATTCTGTTTTAATTCACACCGCTCTGCTAATCAATTACAGCGTTTATCCATTAATCAGGTATTCCGACAGGGTCAATAACTGCTCTTCAGTTTTGTGGGACGTTGTCGGTTATCAAGCAAGTAGCAACAGTCAGCGGATCATTTTAGCATGGTGCTATTTTCGCAGGCTGGTGGACGTGCAGAAGAGTAAACATCTCACGAGGCTCCCGGCACTTACCCTGTTTTTTTCTATTTTGGGGGGGTGGTTTCCTTGTCGCAGACCTCATCTGTTTGCAGAGCTGGCGAGCGTGCGCGCCAACGCGTGCGCCCGCGCTCGGGAGCCGTCCGTGCGGGCACCAGTGCACGGAGGCGCCGCGCGGGCCTGGCTTATGTACGTGCCAGGGCTGTCTCTGCCTGCTGGCAAATTACAACAGGAATTAAAGTTTTCTGTATTTGTTTTTATTTTTTTTCCCTCAGTTTAGCAAGTGGTGTAGATAACAGCGAGGGCAACATTTAATTGGACAGTTACAGTTTTGGTAGTTAACTTACCGTCTATAATGACGGTAACAGGTTTCAATTATCTTTTTTATGACAGATGTACCAACATTTAATTGTTTCTCGTCAAGTGCGGAAAGAAAAGACACTTCTGTAGATTTTTCAATTCTTCTGCATGTCACTTAGCTGTCTGCACCATTGTCTGAGCGCCTTTCTCTCATCCTTTTTGCAGCAATGAGTTGTGTCATTCCCTCATGATCAGCACTTTTGTTGTCTTTGTTTTTTGCTGTACCTCAGAAGTCCATCTTTTCTTTCATCTCCTTCCCATTCATGCATGAGGGAACAGTTGTGCTCTGTTGTGGGGATGTTCCGCTGGATTTCAAACAGTAGGGTTTCTTTTTATTCTCTTCTAAGTAGTACAATGGGGCTGAATGTCTGTTGCAGAATGCACACACTAATATGCCAGGTTATTTGGTTTCTAAGAAGTCAATAAAACCTCTACGTTTAGGTTCGGTCCTTGGCTTGCTTCTTCTTCTTTTTTTTTTTTTCCTGCTTGTTTGCCTTGCTGTCCTCAGTTATAAATCTGTTTGTTTGTTTCTGGTTGTAAAATGTAATCCTCTACATTAAATCCAAGCATGGAATCAACAAACACTTAGGAAGAAAACGTTACTGGTGCGGGGGTATTTTCACACTAGCAGATTTGGCAGGCTCCGTCTTCCCTGATAAGGAAGGGAAAACTGCCGCCAAATCTAATTAATGGGGTCTATAACAGGGAAGGAGAGAGAGGCAGGGAATGAATGGGAGGGGTAGTTGTGGTCGTGAGTTGGTCTGGGGAAAACTTTTAGTTTTTTTTTTTTAGTGAGGCTTTGCAGTTAAGAAAAGGTGGCTGCAGTAGATTTGATTTTAAAGATTTTTCATGTTTATTGTTTTTTCTTTTTGCTCGTGCATGCACGTAGTTTATAAACACTCATTTGAAAGCCATTTCAACGGCAAAAGGCTAAGGACACAAAAAGCTAGGGATATCTGGAGACACTTTGTTCTCATATTCAGGAACAATCTTCAAAATCCTCCTTAATGAGGTCATAAAAGAAAAAAAATCGAACAAGTGGTACTTGTGTACCTCTCTAGGATGTGTCATCGGGGTCACTTGCCACTAGGTTATCCTATTTAAAAAGGGATTGGGATAGTTCAATCAAGCATTGCATTAAGAGAGAGACTTTGATTAATTCCTTCTCTTCTCCATTGTGCTATAGATAATTTCAGTAAATTTGTGATACTTTCTTCTTAGTCAGTGTTGAGGCTTAGCGTTCTGGATGCGTCATGCTGAGTATTAGCATTTATTGGGCCTATTTGGCTCTACTAAAGAGGAGTGTAGGCTGCAGACAGCCCTCTAATCTTTGACAAGTGAGGCCATTCTTTCAACATTACCGTTATCTCAGGTCATAGAGGGAAAGTGCTCTGTTACAGGTTTGCTGCAGCAACAAATATTGCCTGTAAAGGAAGGGGAAGAATAAAAAAAGTAAGTAGGCTAATGATTTATTGCAGATTTGCCGTTGGAAAATAGAGCTGGCTTTTATGTAGAAAATCACTGTCTTGAATAACTTGTTCGTTCGGTGGCACAATGGGAGAGGAGTAAAGAAATGCAAAGTTGAGCTGGATTACTAACTTACGCTGTTGCTAGAGTCTTGAAATGCGGCAGAGCAGCTCAGAACCCAGCTGTGATTTTATTATTTTTGTATCGTGTGTAACCTAACTTTTTTTTAACAGGTAATTGGTTTTGGTGGGAAATCTCCTTTTTTTGTTTAATTGTCATTTAAAAAATGATAATAACTAAAAGGACCTGTTTTGACAATGAAGAAATCACATTGTGTCCAATTTCTCCACTAAACATGCATTTTCCTCTCCCTTTAAATGCATGTCTTTAGAATTTGCACGATATGCCTTTTATTCATTGTAAAAAATTTCTATCTTTGCGTTGTTTGGTGTAATCTCCTTTCTCTTTCCCCGCTCATTTTGAAAATGTGCGTGATAGTCGCTCCAGAGACTCCAGGCCCTGTTGGGCATACGCATATTTAGGCGCTCTTTAAAAAGTGGATTTTTGACCTGATAGAGCGTAACGGCTCCCAGGGAGCCACTATGCTCATTGTGTAAATCCTTCTTAGTTTTCGGTTTACTCACTTGATACACCGTAACGGCTCTTAGGGCTGTTATGGGCTATTGTGGTAATCCAGCTGCTGCACATGCGCATAAGGCTTTTGTGCTGAAAAATCCTCGGGAAGTTTTGTGGGGAGGGCAGTGGGCATGTCCAGCATTACTGCCTTTCTGATGGGCAAGGGAGGGAACGGCAGGGGAAAAAAAGCCGGGGCTCTTCTCCCTTTGCCCCGGGCCAAAAGGGCGCGTAAAAGACCATCACCCTGACGGTTATTGTGTTAAAATAAGAAAATAAATAAAAACTTGTGTCGGGTTTAGATGCTGAGAGTATCCGCTGGAGCTGCTGGTGCAAGTCAAAGTGTTGGAGGGAATGCAGCAGCCGATTTCACTTGGGCGCGTGTGTAATGCACGTCGAAGATGTGTGTCGGGCTTCTGCCCGGTGGGGTTTTTGACAACTGAGTTATTGACCCTTGAAACGGGGAGCTGTAACTGAAAGGCTGGTGCAGTCGTAACTATAGCAACGCTGTCAGTGTTCCTGTAATTATTAACTTTTCTTAATAAAAAAAAATTAAGCTGTTTCTTGTTTTAAAGCAATCTTTTTTTGCAAACTGACAGTACTACCGCCGAGATAGGATGCGTCAGTAACGGCCTGAAATACCATGTGTCAGTGACCGAAATAATTAAAGTGCTGGGAAAGGACAGCAAAAGAATGAAATATTGCTTGCTCGTGCGAGTAAAGCTTATTGCTTCAAACTATTCCTACAAGCCGGTCCTGGCAGACAAGTCTAACCATCGTTTTGTGCTTCATAAAGCAGATTGAAGCTTCTGTTACTTGAGCAGCTTCTCCGGGTAAAGCTCCTCTCCGCCGGGCCTCCACTGGGGCCGCTTCCACATCTTGCTCCGTGCCAGGAGCGCCGGGCCGTGGATCCTGCTTGCGCGAGCGGAGCGATTGCACAAGACGCTGCTCTCACCCTCGAGCCCTTCTCGGCGGCCCAGGCACCGGCCTTCTCGTCCCGATGTGGCTTTGCAGAGCTGGACGTGGTGGTGGTGGTGGCGGGGAGGGAAAGGACGTCGCGATGCAGCGGCCCCCTTTGCACGGCGGACTCCTCGCCGAACCCTGGCGCCGTTGGCTACTGCTTGACGAGTTACTAAAGCTTTTATCATGGCTCGAGCTTTTGTTCTTATTTTTTTTTTAATCCACCTTGCAACAGGGAGAGTAAATGCCCATTGTGTATAAAATATCTCCTCGATTTCCAGCGTGAGCCCAGCAGGTTGTTAACGCTGGCAGGAATGACAGAAAGTTCTCAGTTTTCTTGTACGTCAGAATGGCCAAACTGTCGATATTACTGTGTTTAAAGCCGTCGTCGAATTGTGTCTGTTCAACAGTCAGTTGCTAAGCTTTTCCTTAGCCAGGTTTTTAGATAATGGCTTTTGTTTCTGTTTAGCCATCTGTCCCTGTATTAATTGTCCTTTTCCCTTAGCATCCACCCAAAATTTTGGCAGACTGGTTCCTGAGGACGGTCTAAATTCCTTTCGCCTCGTTTTCTAGTGTTGGATGCTGTTACCTTTAGCATTTCACACATTTAATAGATGTAGTTCTGGCTGGCGAAGGGAAGTTCAGTCACTGGCACTGCATCACATGCGGGTGAAGTTACTTTATTTTGATGCAACATTAAATGCTGGGAAAGCAGTGCAGAATTAAAATGCTGGTTTGTTTGCAGGGAATCCATGGCAAGTGTGGATATTTTTCTGCTTTCTCTACAAAGTGGGGTAAAGGCCTGGAGAGTGACAGGATTTCGGAGGAACTTCCTCCAGGGTCGGCATCCACGTTCCCATTTCGTTTCCATTCTGCATCCTCAATGTTCTGCATCATCTACGCAGCTTCCTCCCTGGTCTTCAGCTGCAGAGCTGCTGAACCAGGCCCTGATTCAGGAAAATACTTAATCAAGCGCTATTATCGCAGGGCTCAGACTCCTCATGCTGCGCTCAGCTACCTGGCTCCTTCTCGCTTCACCCCCCCCGTGCTCTCCCTCTCCCTCCGTTTCAACCTCAAAGGCTTATGCCAGGCTGCTGCCATTTCCCTGGGTGACTCCGCTGCCTGCCCCGAGTTACTACTCTGCCTCCGATGCCACATCCAGAGGCTCCTCAGTCCCCCGCTTTTCACTGGTGCTTCCCGCACCAGAAACCTCCGCTGATTTTGCCCTCCCTTTTTTCCACTACAAACTCATCGTTCTCCTTTAACCTTGCTTTTGACCTCGTTTTCTTTTGGCGAGCTGCACACCCGCCGTGGTTCCCTTTTGCATCTCGGGGGGATCCCCCGGTTGCGGTGTGCCCTGGGCGCCCCTCCGGCTCTGCTTCCTCGCGCGCCCCGTCTTTGCCAGGCGCCTCCCGTGCCTCGCGTCCTCTCGCCGCCCGCCGCAGGGCCCGCACAAAACCAGCCCTCCCTTGGGCTGCCCCGACCCCCCGCCCCGCGTTCCCATCGCTCTCCTGGCCCCGCAGGCCCTCCAGCCTCGCTCCGTGCTGCTCTCCGCCTTCACCTCGGCTGCCGTGCGGACGTCAGGCCTGGCCGGCTCCCGCGCCGGCCGCCCACCAGGCCTGCGCCCGCCTGGCCGCTCGCGATCTGCTCCTCCGTGTCCGCTGCGGCGCCGGCAGCCGCCCACGGGCCCCCTTGTTCTCTTCCGCCCGTAGATGTTTTCCAGCCTCCTTCCTCCTTCCTCGCCTTCCAACGTGAGCAGCCCTGCGCACGTCCCGTCTCCACAGCATTCAAGGCCTCCCCGACAGCAGTGTGTGTTAAGTTGAATGTTGGTGTGTTGTATGTATATAAAATATCTGGTCTGTGTAAAAGCGCATTTTGGATCAAGACCTTAGCCTGTGTGGTTGAGGAGCAGAATAATCAGCGTCCTACAGCCACCTGAGGGCAGATCTGTTGCCTCACGCTCTCCTATCTTCACCCCTCCATCATTTCCCTCCGTTCTGCCTTACAACCTGTCTTTTGTTTGTTTGCCTTGTGATATACAGCATTTTTGGAGGGACTAGAAGATTCTTAAAGAGGAGTATTTTAACACTAGCGTATCTGAAATTACATAAAAATCAAGTGGTGGTTATTTATTTTTCAAACTAATGTAAGAATATCTTCCTAAGGCAGGAATAAATGTACCTAGCATTTAAATGGCCTTTTTGTGGGCCAGAAGTCTGAGAAAAACCCTTGAAATCCTTGAAAAAAATCCTTGACATAGAAAAAGCATAACTGTATTTGTGAAAGGGAAATACAGTGTTTTGGGCCAGATTGTATCAGATCTTTATTTTCTTTTTTCTCTTTATTTTTGATGAGTGCTGTAGAGCACTCGTAGAGCTTCAAGAGCGCCCAGCAACAGTATAGCATTCCCTTTAAAGAAGGAATCGTGGCAGCGTGTTGTGAAAGAAATAATTTGAGCTCAGCTCTAACGTTGATAGTGGTGGTTATTAACTGTCAGCTATGCGAAAGCTGTACAAAATACCCTAAATACATCTCTGTTTAAGTTCACGTGGCTAAAATAGATGTGCAAGATCTTCTTGTGGCATCTCAAAAACAAGCAGTTGTCACCAGTAGCTACCGGGGGAACCACTTTCAATCTAGTGTAGCTGGAGTCCCATTGGGACTTGATATTTCATTGGAGACTTCCCAATGTCTGCGTGAGATGCAGGAAAAGCCAGTTTATTATAGCGAAGCCTGAGGAACGTTTGAGATTTTAAAAAACATTACAAAGGCCAGTTTTATTATTTCTTGTATTTATGGAAGATGACTCTTTTTGCCTCGTGCTGCTGTGACATGCACACTGAGCATTTTTATAGGCAGACATCAGCACATGATTATATGCATAAATAAATAAAAATGTCAGGTGTATAAGTATCTATACAGACACACATATATATATATAAACATAAACATGCGACATACAGAAAAATGTTCATCTCTGACTGTCATGGTTGCAAACCACAGAACCTTACTCTTAAGACCAGGGATACTGTACAGTCTTTCTGTGTCTCAGATGGTCAGAAAGGCATTTTCTAGGCTTATTGTTAACTATATATTTTTACTAAAAGTCTTGTAGTTTCTAAAAGTCTCTCAAAAATAACATTTTGTTTTCCTGCTTGCACACAGACCTAGTGAGGTTATTATTTTGTATTTTCCCCTTTTAAACTTGCCTGACCCCCAAAAGAAGGGAAGAATTTGCCTCTTGGAAGTGTAGTGTAGAAAGGAGTGTCTGTGCCGCATTTTTTTTTCTCTTGTACATCTGATGCTAATCTCCAACAACAAGCCTTGCCCTTACAGAGACATCAGCGCAACGAAAATGTTACTGAGGAAGATAAAAATTGAAACCTTCATGACATCCCTCCTATCAGCAAGGAAACACACGATGAGGAACCAGGAGTTACGCGAGACTAAAGCTGATGTTTTGAACCTTCCACATTATATATGTATATAATCTCAGCTTCGAAAGAGCCTGCTTGGCAAGGACACCTCCGTTTGATCTACCACACCTTTCAGGATTTGTAGGACTGTTCACTGGCCCCGTCTTTGTTTTTTGCTTGCTTTGTAATATTATTTACAGACTACTTATGTGCTCTGCAGCATTAAAATATATCTCAGTGATATTGTTTCACTTCGGTACTCAAGTATATTCAAAATGATATACAGAAAAAGCAGGCAGATTCACCAATTAAATGTTGTGGGTTTTTTTCCCCTAGTTATTCAGTAAAGGATGTAAGAAGTATTTTATCTAATTATCTGTTTTCCCTGTCCTCAGAAACTTAAGTCTAAGCTTACATTCATGACAGAGGTCATTAAAGCGGACTTTTAAAGGAAGACAATGTGGTGCCTTTGCATAGTTTCACAGGGAGTTTTTCCCACAAGGTTATATTACCAGTGAGTTCAAGAGCCTGCATGTTGTTCAGTTTTTATATACAGATGTTCAATGCTGTAACACCAATCCAGGGAAACATTTACAGCTGCTTATTTAAATGTCATAAAAACTGTTAAATGGACGTGCACCTAATCCTATTTCACCCTATAGATTTTATTTTCTTCTAATCCAAGATACTTGCTTAACTTCTGTATATCGGTTTTGTAAGCTAAAAGCAATTTTCTTTATTTTTGTAGTTTCTAACTGAGTAAATTCATCCTGTTTGCTTATATTAAATAAATATCAAACACAGCTTATCAAGAATTTAGAGAAAAATAAGGACTCCTAAACTGGGTCAGTCCGGAGCAGTTTGCTCTGCGCCGTCCCCGCCAGAGCTGTGTGCTCGGTGACCCAGCGTCCTTTCTTTCTTTTAGCCTTCCCTTTTAGCCAGACCCAACTCTTCCCTCCCCATTAAACCACAGAGAGGGACGGGGCTGCTTTCTAAAATCAGTTCGTGAGGAGCTGCGGGGGCTGCTGGCGATGCGCGGCAGCGCGGGAAATCCGCGTGCAGCAGGTCGCAGGCGTGTGGCCGCACGGGGACGTCCCGGGCCGCAGGGTGCTGGGGCGGCCGGCAGCT
>VZSV01000013.1:6416012-6446270 GCA_013398735.1 Nothocercus julius
CTCACCTACTTCACCCACCCCACCTACCTCACCTACCTCACTTCATCTACACCTCACCTACCTCACCTACTTCACCTACCTCACCTACCTCACCTCACCTACCTCACCTACTTCACCTGCCTCACCTTGCCTCGCCATGAGCTGCCACGCACGGCAAGGCAGCCCTCGCCACTCTGCCCCCTCACTTACATCCCATTAGGATTTGTCCCATGTTCAAAGACAGCAACACACTCATCTCCCTCAAAAAAAAAACAAAATAAAACAAACAAAAAAGCAACAACCTCCCCACCTCTTTCTGCTGCTGCAAAGATGTGAAAAATGACTTAAACAAGAAATTTGCAATCCTCTTTTTCCCCTCCCATCTCATTTGGCCATTTTGAACTGAGAAGGGAAGAAGTGATGTTTGGGCAAAGCGATTGCAGCAACGGGGCAGCTCTGAGGCAGCCAAAACAACAGACTGTAGTCACATGTAGTCAAACGTGTGTCAAATGTAGTTGAAAGAAGATGATGGGGTAAATAAAAGATCTTTTTTTTAAAAAAAAAAAAAAAAAGTTTAGCACTGGGGGGAGGAGAAAGTTTGGTTAACTATTTAACCCATGATAGCCTTTTATCATTTTATGGTACAAGGGTCCATTATTTTAAACCTTTGTCAGTAAGCTAGCGGTTTATATTAGTTCTTTTTCTCAGAAAGGCTCTGGTTTCCACTTACATGATTTCCACCGGTTTACTGGAGAGAGGCAAAAAATATAAATTGCCACCGAAGAGCCACATTTTTTCCTAAAATGACTTGCCAGCAACTTTTGATTTCGCATTTTTCATTTAAACACTCGACTGCTTTCCTCTACTCGCGTCTCTCCGCGTCACACTTCCTTTTTTTTGGTAACAGCATGCCTCTCCCTCCCCATTTCGTTTGCCTCTCTGTTTTGGGGACAGAAAGCAACCTTCCCGTTTCAGTGCCAGCAACGCTTGCTAGGGGTCACTTGGAAGCCCCCTTTTCATTTCTCCCTGCTCCAGTTTTTCCAGCAGGCTCCTGCTCTCAGGAGTGACCCCCTCCAATCTGGCTCTTTTGATACCCAAAGCTGCTGGCTACGGAGGTTAAATTTCTTAATTTGCCGCGTTTCTTGCGAGCCTTTCCACAGCCCACGGCCAACCGTGCCCACGGCGGCGCGCCGCCCGCCCCGCTGCCCGGCGGCTTCGTTAAAATGCGGTGGTTTGCTCTGCAACCTACTTAGAACTCGAGCTCTGGGAGTTGGCTCTTTTTTACTGTCATTTCATACCTGTTTAATTCCGCCAACTTCGGGGGAATTTAGCCTAGCAGCCACATCGGGCTGAGATCGTGTCAGCCTTTTTGGTGAGTCTAAAATCACACAACGCCTCTTTGGAGGTGCCCCCACTCCTAAGTACAGCTGTTTCTCAGAAGATTTAAACAACAAGATCGCCCCTCTTCTCTCTTCCATAGCAAGTAGCTGTTTGCTTATCCCTAAAGAGAGAGAAAGTGTATTTGTAGGTCTGGAGGGTTTCTTAATTATTTTTTCAAGCATCAAGGAAATGACCTTAGTGGTTCTGGAACAAAGGAAGAAATCAAAATGTAAAGCAGTGCGTTTGATATGTTGATAACCCCCAGTTTTTATTTTAGCATAATTGGATCACTGTCAGTGGCAGTTGTTAGGTAAAGTACCTTAGCAAAGTTGCGACATTATGCAAAAGCAAATATCATCTGTGTCCTCTTTTAACATAAGGCTGCCTTTTTTTTTTTTTTTTACCAAAACAAATCTCTTAAATTTACCTTGATTTTATTTCCACTGGGAAAGCTCTAAGGTTTCAGAGACCTATATTCTGCCTGTAAAGCTTGCAAAGCGATCTTTTGTTTTCCATTAAAGAAAACCTTAGCCTTTTTCTTTTTGTTCACATTAACTTTTCAACAATTGCAGGGAATTTGTTTTTCTTAAAACTGCAGCTCTTTTCTTTTTTTTCCCCTCCTTTTCTCTCTTCTTGATATTTTTATTTCCCTTTTATATGGAGAGTTGTAGATTTTGTCACTTCAAACGTGTGCTGTTCCTCCTCTTTTCTTCTGCTTTACAATACGCACTAGGAGATTTTTTTTTTTTTTTTTTTTTTTTTGCATATTCCTCCCCTTTCTCCGCCAGATATTGTAGTTGACCAAATTTAAAACACTACAGTATTTAGAATCCCTGCAGTGCCATTTTAAGTATTTGGACCTGGAAAATGCCCCAAGCAATAACTACCTGAATTGCTTTTAATTACACAATATAGCTGCATCATTTTACTTCAGATTCTTTTTGATTGATGCTGTAAGGCAATTGTAACCATGGATGATGGGATTAAGTGCCTCTTGAAGTGACTTTAGCTTCTTGTGGGAACAAAGGGAAAGAAGAGAACACTTAGTCCCTTTTGGAGTGAACAGCCTTTTTTCATTTGCTATATAAAGAAATACAATTAACAAACATTATCCCCAGAGGTGAATTGAAATGTACATGCAGACAATAACTGCTCTTGACTGCAATTAGACATATATGATCCGAGGTATTTTGGCCATTCATTAGTGCTAATTGTTTGAGAAACAAGCCCACAGAACAAATGATTAAAATGTTAGTGCCATAACTAGCATTATTAGCATGTGTGATAAAATGCATGCGCCACAGCTGTACCAATAAAACGCACAGCAAAGTCCCTTTGATTTGACGAATGCTCAGCTTAGCTGGGCTGTAAGCTGTGGCTATTTGCAAAGGGCCTGCTGATGTTTATAACAAACAACTTGTATCTTCCTTTCTTAATTAGGAGAATTACCATGCAAATTGTGCTGCTTTGTAATTTCATATCTTTTCCCTTTGTCTTTTGTGGATTATTTGGGTTTGTTTGCGAGCTGCTCCCTAGTAAATGGGACATAGTAAAACCAGAAATAGAATATTTATTGCATTTACTTTGGTTTTATGCAGGCGTAGCAAGAGAAATAACTGCAGGAGGATTTGCGACCCAAGCTGCGCTGCATTCAATATGCGCGTTTTAGGGCTTGGGTCACTTCTGCCGCCTCCCCATCGTGAGGAGCCAGGACCGTGTTTGGGACGCCGTTATATGCACGCGGTCAGCAACACGTGCTGGGGAACATGCACCTGCGTTTTCAATGGTTTTGTTCAGATGTCCAGATATGCTCTTTGGAAGCCGAGTCCCTAACTCTTTGCCAACAATGTGCCAAATAGCGCAGAGCTAGAGATCTGGCCTGTGAGGCAGCGGGTATTTTTTCACGGAGCAGGCACATCGTGGTGTAGTATCTCTTCTAGAATAATATACATTAAATAGAGATGCAGGTTAAGGTGCTGAGCCTGAATCTAACTTGTGGGAGTACTTTGTGAACTGTGAATCGCTGGTGCTAATGAGACTGCACAGGTGCATGCAGTTAAGTATATGTAGGAGTACAAGCAACACTGGAATCTCAAAATGCAGCCTACAGCAGGGAGATTTGTATAAACTGCGGCAATTTCACTGGTTGCAGTCACACTATATTTTGATAGACGTTGTAATGTCTCTTAGTGACCAAAAAGGCTGCTTTTTTTCCTGTGTAAGAGTGAACTATTTGCTCTTGGGTAGAACCGTTAGCAGAGGAACAAAAGTAACGTTAATTTGCCAACTGTTTTATATACTCGAGAAAGATTTAAGTAGAATGTTATGTTTGCTGAAGAAACGTAGATTCATTTTCAAGACCCCAAGAGCACTCAACATGCTCCTAGCTGCTATGAATGAAAATAAGCTGCCGTAAAACAATTTAATGAGCTTTACCCAGTAGTCTAGTCCTTATTTTAACTTACAGCACTTAAAGCAAGAAACATTGTCTTAGAAAATTTGCTTGGCTTATGTCCATTAATTTAGTTCCAAGCACATTCAAGCTTAGTTTGAATCATTAAATAGTTGCAGTCAGGAAATATATGTACTATTTCCCTTGGTGTGGGGTTACCGATGTAATTCAGATGGTGGTGCTGTTTTTTAGGGTTTTTGGTTTTTGGTTTTCTTCTAAAAAAAAAAGTAACTGCTGGAAATATTTTTATTCTATCAAACACAGAAGAAGCCAAGATAATTGGGATAGTGTTTGCTACTGAGAGTAGCTAGTTGTTAATATGCTCAGCACCCTGGGCCTTGCCACTGTGTTAGAAAAAGAGTCAGTAGGTAAATGAGCTGCTAGATAGGTCTACTTTTTCCTCTACGTTTTCTTCTTCTCTTTTGAGAACACAATGAGAGTGGAAGATGAATTTTTAAGAATGTGTGTTAAAATAATAGTATAATAGTAATACAAAGTTGCTTAGCTAAGGAGGAGATAGTGGTAGCCACTGGCTGATAGCATTTGTAACATGGAGCCCATCAGGTGATGGTATTTGCATGGATTACATCCATCGCTTCTTTAGGAATAGCTGGTTTGCTAGAAAGTCATCCCGCTGCCCTGTTGAAAGGAAAGTTTAGGTACCTTAAGGGGATAGCTGGCTAGTGATTTCTACATCTAGCCCAAAGGTAACAACAGTTTTACCCACAAAACGCTCTGTGCCATCGTGCTCGTTGTTTGGAGAGTCAGTGCTGGGTAACCGGAGCGGGGCTTGCAGAAGTGAAAGGGAAGAGGGCTGCTCAAACAGCCTTCGGTTTGATACAGGCCGGGAGAAGGCTTGGACACCGCGTCTGGCAGGAGATGTGTCCTGGCTCTGTGTGCTCTGCGATTAGGGATTTAGTGCATCCTCCAGGTTTCGGTGGCAGAGTCCGTCCTTAAGGGTGCTTCAGGGGCCGCTTGTCCTCAGCGCTGGAGTTAACTATTAACGGACCCGGATCTTTGAGTCCTTTGTGCTTTGGGGAGTGATGGCATTGAAGCCACCAGAGAAGGAGATTAGAAGCTAATCACTTCAGTCCCCTCATACGTGTTTAGTGGAGGACTGCAGGCTTCCTCGCTGACCTCTGTGTCACAGGGAAGAAAGACCCTCCTATTTCCATCTGAGCTACCCTTCTCTCCCACTCCTCCTCCTTGCTGCTCCAAAGGGTACTGCAAGAAAATGGGATTAGGTGGATTTAACGCCAGGCGCCACGAGTTGCGTTGCCATCCCCTCTTCCACACAAGGCTGGGAGCGTGAGCTGGTTCGCGGGAGAGGCGCGAGCGGTGGACTCGGTGGAGACTTGGTGGGTCTCCGTTGTGCGTTTCCCAGGTACCCAGGGTCGGGATCGCCACCACATGTAACTCGGAGTTGCTGCAGTGAGAGGTGAAGAACATTTATCAGTAAGGGTAGCACTGGCCCTCGCCTCGCTGTCATTTAACAGCAGAACTGCCCTGTTGGTGAGGCCGCGTTGGGCATCACCAGTCACGTTACAAGCACAAATACGGCAGCCGGCATTTGTGGGTCCACCCAGGACGTGCAGGCCTGGCAGAGGAGGTGGTGAAGGAGTTGCCATTTTCAGCTTCGTTTCCTAGGACAGAATGTGGTAAAAGCTTGCTTTCTGTTTTTAAAACCAAATCTGTATTTTGCTTCCAGGATGCTAACTCTATAGGGAGGAAAATTCTGGGAAAAGGTTGGTTTAGAAAGGCCCCTATCATAGCGGCCTGTCAGCGATGCATCGCGTTGTCCCTGATTTGCATTGACTGAACTCATTTCCAAGCGTTTGAGAGGGTTAGTTGTGCTCACTTTGAAGAAGACCCAGTTGGCACATGCAGCCACGTGTCATCCAAAATGTAGCGACTGGGGGAAGATTATTAAGAGGGGCACAGGAAAATGCACGGGTCCCTGACGTGATGTGATAATGACACATTGAGTGCGCTGCTAGGAAAGCTTTGCATTATTCAAAGTGCTGAATAATGGGCATGATAATGCATGATGCTGTTGGCTGGTAGGATTATTTGTGCCGTAAGTGACTGGTGCTCTGCGTATGAAGGCAAATTGTGTTATTTTAGCCTCATTTTTGGTGTAGCAGAATAGGCCCGGGGTGTGGGGGGGTATGGCGTGAAGTGGGTAGGACCAGGAGCAGGGAAGGGCTTTTTAGAAAGGCCGTGAACCATGGTGGTACCCTCCGCAATTTTATTCCTCTGGGCTTGGAATTACGGAGCAGGATTAACTCCTGGCTGCGCTCGAGGCTGCCCCTGCGGGCAGCTCCGTCGCCCCCGAGCGCGCCGGTGCCAACGCCGGAGGAACACGGGCGCGGGGTTGAGGCTGCCCGAAGCGCTCGGGTACAGCCCCCCGCGCAGGCCCGTGGTGCCCCAGAGCCCCAGAGAAGTGGGGCACAAGCCGTTCATTAACACGAAAAGTTGCCACGGCCGGAAAAGTCGCCACCTGCCAGAAGCACTGGTGGATTTAGGAGCTCTGTCGATGAAAATCTGTGCTGTGGGTCTGAAGGTTTCTGAGAAGACACGTGGGGATTCATGAGCTTCTGTATTAAGGGGTTTTGGTTCTTGCTTTTCTCTTATTTTCCCCGTGCGTCCCTTTTGCTTGTTTAAAATCTGCACGCGAGTGCTTCTGCTGACAAAAGCACCAGAGGCGCAAAGTGAGCCTTGCAAACGCGCGCTGGTTTTGGGCAGCGCCGCAGCCCGGCTCCCGGCGCCGACGCCGGAGCGCGCCGGAGCGCGCCAGGAGCCGTCCGAGCCCCTCTTCCGCGACGGGAGAAACCTTTCGGATTCAGTAGCTGCCCAGTGTGGAACTGGGGCTGTGCGGTAACATCAGCCCGCGTGTTTTTGCAGTTCTGAGTGTTTGCGACTGCGGTTGCACGTGGCGGTTCGGGTTTTTATACGCTGATTAACTGTCGTGCTGCTGTCTCCCCATCTAGGTGTTTCCCCAGGGGGAAAAAGCAAACAACCCTGCAAACCAGCAGCTATCTAAGCAGGAATGTTTCCCTTGTAAAATATAGTCAGGTTTTCTTTCCAGCGTTGTAGACAAGAGCCTAATTTCAACAATATCCTTTACAGGGTGAATTCTGCTCTGCCAGCTGGTGTTCCAAAGCTTAGTTATCACTTTGCATCATCTCACAAGTACGTTCCCAGGCGAGCTGTGCTGTATGTACCTGCAGATGATGAAAAGAAGATACAAAAAATCCCTTCCCTACATGTAGATTGTGCGGTGCTGGACTGCGAAGACGGTGTGGCTCTCAACAGAAAGGTAATTAAAAATTTATTTGTGGCATACCATCAGCACTAAACAGAACATGTGGAAAGACATTTCCTTTACCTTGGGGAGGTGGCATCCAGAGAGACCCAAGGCAAATTCTAAGATATACAAAGCAATGTAACATTAATTAGCTTTGTGGAGGTGTTGGGAAACGTGGTTGCCCGGAATTGAAGGAGATCTTGTGTGAATATGTGGAAGTGACTTACTGGAAGGAATACAGAGCTGGGCATAAGCACTTACTGAGGAAGAGTGGGATTTATTATCATTGTTATTATTGCTACCTATTCATTACAGAAGAAGAGGAAATAGAGGAGAGAAGCCGAAACGAAAGAGTTAGTTTAGAATCACTGGATGGGAATTTTGTTGTTGAAACAAAAGCAAGTGCAGGTTGTGAGCAACTGTGTGGGGGTTTGAGTCCTTGGGTGTTTGGAAAGATTTACGTATTGAGCATTATGGTTATGCTCATTATATGTGGTGCTGTTAGGGATGTCTGTGGAGGAAGAAGCTAGACCTTTGGTGCACCAGGGTTTGGAGGGCATCTTGGATTGAATGAGCTGCAAGAAAGAAGGGAGGGAGAGCAGTGTGGGAAATAAATGTGGATGCGTTAAGTATCGGTGCTGTTTTTGCTGATGTTTAATTTTTAAGGAAGAGAGAATCACCTAACATACATTCATATATATGCTTGCAAGCAAATTTTATAAGTATCTCAAAATAACCATCCCCCTTTAAAGTGTCTCACATCTTAAACAATGTATATCAGAAACTTGTCCGAGTATTTCCTAATGAAAAGTATTTCTAAGCTAGAACAGAAATTTACCATTACACTATCACCATTTTTTTAAGCTTTCTTGTCTATTTCACAGTGCTTCAAGCTACAGCAAAACCTGTTTAGAGTTCAAATACAAATGTGCTATCCTGGAAATTGTGATAATAATCTTGAAAATTTTCTCATGTACTCTCAGAAAATTGGATGGAATTTTATTCTTTTCTGTGTCTTGGGAGCTAACGCTTTTCAAAGTGACTGTATTTAACAGTCCTATCTTTAACCTTCAGTTCCTTACAGGTCTTTCGGAAATACAAAGCTTATATGCTTTCTGTGTTAAGAGTTTAGTTCTAGAAAGTGAAAATAACATTGCTAAATGTTCCTAGTGGAACATTCAGGGGGGAAAAAAAATCAGGTGCTGAAATTCTATGTAGAAGACTAAAATTATTGCTGCTGTCACAGTGAATTAGTATTGTTTAGTTCATATTTGGGAGGCTGTTGCTGTAAGATGACACAAGACACAATTGTGTGTTAAACTGTAGTATTTTTAGGTGCAGCTTAATTATATAAAACAAATCATTTATAGCAGAAGTTTCTATCCATAATAGAGGATGACAGAAAAACAAAACTTGATGGTCAAAGTGACAGAATTGATAGTAGTCATTTCTGAACAGCAGTAACATTATAGCTCCATGGAACTGAAGAGGAGTTATGCCACTGGGTGTAAGATTTCAAAGAAATTAGGAGAAATTTCTGTAATAGAAGCCTGAGATGGCAGATGAGCCCCTGACTGAGCTTACATGCCAGAAGGAAGCAGGCAGGAGAAAGAAGTGGGGACAGGCTTCCAACAGGGAATACCCAAGTGTTGTCTGGGCATGTAGGGGCACAATTAGGAAGGTCAAAGTTTGGCTGGAACCAAAACTGGTGAGGGCTGAGGAGGACATCGAGAAAGTATAGCAGCAGCAAAAGACCCGGGAAAATGTGGCTCCTTTGCTCCATGAGATAGGTGACCTTGTGCTGCAAGCTGTGGCTAAGGCAGAAGAGCTCGAACTTGCTCAGGCTTCACTGTCAGCCTCTGCTCTCCGGCCTCCTGCGTTGCCTTCCTGTGCCCAGAAGGCAAACTTGGGGAGGAAAGTTATCCTCGCAGTGGGAGCTGACGGAGTCGGGAGCTGGCTAGCGTCGCCCAGAGGCTGCTGGTGTGGAGCTCAGCTTCTCTGCTTTGTGAGGGTCTCCCAAAGCCCCTTTGAACCTGAGGTAGGCTGGGTGCTTCCGTGTTCTCGTAGCAAAGCTAATTTAAAGTGATTGCAAGGTTCAGTTTCGTTTTTAGATCTGCCACAGGTAAGACTTGGAGACTTAGATTCTCTGAATGTGAAGCTGAAATTCTAGTCATTCCTAAAGTTGCATTTGTTAATTCTTAAAGGAAATACTACCAGTGAATTTGACTTTCACTGCTGTGTTTTACATTAATAAAAGTGATAGTTATGAATTTTCCTCAAGTTGCTGCAGAAATGTTGCAGCTTTTTTTGAAAGTCAGAAACTGGTAGGCACATTGCTGTGGGCCAAACTTGCCTGAATATAGAAGGCCTTGGAGTGCATGAAGCCCAAGCAAGAGTTTGAGCAATATCTTATCAAGTTTATTTTACAAGTCTGGTATGTATTATGATTAAATTAGATTTTAAGAGGTGGAGAATCTGGAATGTCAACAGTTCCATTTGTGTGCTCATTTAGAGGGAAAAGAGAATTGTGGACTTGCTGTTTGAAAATGATAACATCTCGCTCAAGTAGCTGCATTTGAAGCCGTGGTCATAAATTAAAAATCTTTAATTTTATAAATTAGTTATTTTCTAAATCTTTATTTTATATTTTTTTTTCGGAGAAAACTAGGAAGAAGTTTCCTTTCCCAAGTATGTTCTGTTACAACTCTTAGAGAACAGTTGGAAAAGAGAACCCATTTTGCTTAGTCTAGTCTGTCTACACATTATGGTGTCCTCATTTCTCACCCTCATGAGCTACCACACAAGCCATAATTTCAGATGCTGGCTGTTGATCTGCCACCTTTTCCATCTTTTTCTAGCTGTTACTTTGACTAAGTAAGGGGAAGCAACCTTGAAGCAAGGTTGTGAGCCCTTGATGAGAGTCTCGGAACATTTTGATGCCTCAAACCAGTGCTGTTAGTCACTTTATATTCATTGAGGCCAGCAGAATAGTTTTGAATAACTGAACTATGTGGAATCTTGCTCTGTGGTTCTGTTAAGCTGTCCTATTACGCCAGCCACTCTCAGAATTATTTTATAAAAAGAAATCTTCATTCTGTCTTTAGCTTCTGTAAAATAGATAAAATAATATTTAAAAATATGTTTGAAAAGGAAAAATCATTCAAATGAGAACTGAAGTGTTCCAGTCAGAAAATGATGAGCTGGAAAGTTTCCATAATACCAAACTTCCTTTTTCTTTGACAGCATTTACAAACAGTATTTACAAGTGCTTCTCTTTTCCACAGAACAACCTTTCTGATGGGGGAAATAAAAAATGTAATGAAAATTTCTGGGCCGTATGTATCAAAATATTTCAAAATATATGTTTTTTTAAAATTAAATTCTGCACTAGTCTCTGGTAAAAAAAAAAAAAAAAAGTGCACTTTATTGTAGAAGATGATAGAATTTCTCTTTCTTTCTGTGCTTCTGCACTTCTGCTGGAAGTAACAAAACCAGCCTAACCATCCCTCTTGATCTCAAGCTCCCTGCAAATATATTTCTAACAAACACAGGTGTGAAATGTGTATGGAGCTGAAAGCACCGTCTGCCTCATCAGCGTGAGCTTTGCAGGAAGGGGACACTGATGCAAGGGCTCAGGGACCTCAAGAGCCATGATGTTCCTTCGGGTTCATGGCTGCAGAATTCAGGTTTTGTGGAGCAACATCATCATCTGCAGCATATAAATTTCATACTAGGGAGTTAAATCCCACCCAGCCTTATATGGGAATTTATTTCTCACGCTCTCTCGTAAAAATTTGTCACGTAAAAGATATGCTGGTGTTTTTTTATGTAAAATATGTAAAAGCCATTCCTTTGAGTATATATATGGTTAGGAAAGCTCTGTGGGGTCCTCCTTCCAAATAGGAAGTTGTATTGTTGTCCCTCTTCAACTAAAAAGATCTCATTCCTCCAGTAAAGTTTATTGATATTCAGGGTTGTACCACAGAAAGACGTAGGGCTGATTACGAGTTGAGCTGCTAACCCTTTTTGCTGTGATTACATCACTTTGTCTCTTCCAGAAGACAGTTACTCTCTTCTTCAGTATTTGAGCAGCAGAAGGCGGGGAAAAAAATATCCTTGGCCCTGCACTTCGCTCTTATCCCATCCGTTAGAGGGGGGAGAGGATGCTGGAACCTCAGAAATAAGAGGAAGTTCTGTCTGGCTAACAAGATGGAGAGGGAAGGGCCTATTTTGCTTATGTGCAGCGTGGCCTCTTAGGGTCACAGCATAAATTTGTTCCTACTTAATATCTTATAGCAGCCACTTAGAAGATCATCGCTGCGCTGTGGAAAGAAAAAAGAAAATCAATTAATTCTTTCGAATCGTCTGTTTTTTAAAAAAACGGGATTAAAGCCCAACCGCTTTTCACACTGTTCCACGGTGACTAAGGCCCACGCAGGCGCTGGCTGCGGGTTCCCTGCAGCTGAGAGCAGATGCTCCGCGCCGCTGCTGGCGGGTGGAGGTGTCTCCCCAAGGGAAGGCCTTCGCCGTCGCTCCCGTGATCCCGTCCCGGCGCCACCACAAGGACAGCCAGCCTCCTCGCCTGCCATTTCCCCCCTAAGCTGAGGCCTTCTGCCCTCCTTAGTCCTTATCGCTGATGAGAAGAGGCTATTGCATGTGGAGTAACACTTCGACTAAATTTGGGGGTGGAGATGAATACATAAAATCGGTCAGGGTGGCATACAAAAAATCCCAGACTCGCCTCCTTGAAATGCCTTTTCTTACTGATCTTATTGAAGGCTTTTACAATATCAGTAGAAAAAAAAATGCAGTTGGTTTCCATAACTCTCTGGCTACTTCAATTAAAACCAACAGTTTTCCTGTATTATGTGATGATAATCTTTTTTTTTTTTTTTTTTTAATAAAGCCAACTTGGGTGGGATTTACCAGTGCCGCAGGTTTTTCTCCAGGCTCGTAGTGAGAATGTTACCTAGTACTTCATAGACACAGCTGTATGAAACATCGATAACTAGGTTATTTTACCAGGCCTTTGCTTTATTTATAATAAATTAGTACTGTACCTAATTGTATTCCTCCTACAGGGAGAAGGCTTGCTGGTAAAGTGTGTAGAGAATGATTAAATGTACACAGGCACATAGTGGGGTGACTTCTCTTCAAAAGATGCACAAAATTAAAATGGGAATGCTTCTTTCCCTGGCGGCTCGCCATTATTGAAAGTCTCAGTAGCATGGGAAATTTCTTCTGTAGGAATTGGGGAGTCCAAAAGTCTCTCTGGTTTATTGCAGGGAAGCTGAAGTATACAGTGGAACTCTGCAAGGCCTTTTGATCCTTGAAGAGTTCTGATGAATATACATTTTTATGAAAGTTGTAAAGTGTTTTCATTTCCTTATTAATCCCACCATGGTCCTGGAAGAACTGCCACTCCTGGGTGGTAGCTGCAACAATCAAACTTTTTGTTCCTGTTGTTTTACACTACAAGCCAATCATCTTCCTCACATAAAGATTTGAGGAATCATAAGTACAGTCCCAATATTCAGCAATTTTCTTCTTAATGAGCTCAGAAATGCCTGTGTCTCTTTGAGCTGAGCCTTTGAATTGCCTGTTCTTTCTTTTCCACTGATTCAGATGTATCCAATTAAGTTTGACTCGGGCATGTCCAGATGTAACTGTTTCTACTGGCAGACTGGTGCCTAGAAACTTGTGGAGGATGTCTTGGCTCAGGAGTAACAGAAATTTCAGACAGTGATATATTAATAGACTTGGGGCAATATTTTAAAATATTAAAGCTAATGTTTGTACAGAATGGTTGGAATTCACAGTACTCCCTGTCTTTGTATGTAGTCCACTGCACTCGGGCACATCAGCACACCCGGGCAATTAATTGCTGGACCAGAGTTTCCAAATGCTAAATAACTTGCTGGAATCAAGATACCTACTGTACCCTTGGTTTTATCTATCACTCCTATGGAGACTCTATGGTCCAGAGACATGGATCCTAGCATTCAGTGATGGGAAATAAGCACTGGTACCTATTGAGAAGTCTCATTTTCTTCCACTGTATATGTCCTACTAATAGGGATCAATGATATTTACCATGGTACATCTTCAAAAGTCAGTTCTGCAGTCCTTCTTCGATAATGTTTCTCATTGAATGGGATATTTGTACCTAAATGAATAATTCAGGATTAGGCTCTTCAGCAGTATGAGTTTCTTCTTCATATATACAGCTACACATCAAACTGAAGACCTTTCCATCTCCTGAACTTCCCAAGTTTTCCTGGAACAAACATGCTCTTGTTACTCTGTTGTGTTTCTCTTTTTATGAGTAAATTTCAAATGTTAGCTCCTTTTTTTTTGAGTTGTTGATTCTTCAACCATTCTGTGAAAACAAAGCCTGCTATGCTTAGTGTTGCTGCACCAGCATGCAGGTGTTGTGCTAGCTGCATGCAAACCATTTCCAAAGCACAGCACAGAGCCACCTAAAACCAGACTTTTTTTCTTCCTACCACCAACTAAGCTTATGCCATGACGCTCCTTCAATTTAGCGTGGAGTAATTTATCTCCATTCGGCAGGAAACAACACCAGGACTACGACTGCAACTATGTCTCTGACTTACTAAAACTGGAGAGCATCCAGAACTATGAATTCATTGGGCATGGACATCCCAGAATAGACCAAATGATACACAGTTCTTGGGGTGTAACTGGTATCCCATGATTAACTGGGACAGAGGGATTTGTGTGCTCACATCTAAACGTGCCTGGTGCTGCCGGCCGCCCAGTCCCCTGCAGCACGAGAGCTCTGCGTGAGGCCTGGCCCGTGCACATAGTTCACACTCAGCCGTGCCCACAGTCTGAGCTTCCAACCAAGGAATTATTTTGCAAAGAAGCAGAAAACATGCCCTTTCCCCCCTCTTCATTTCAGGTAAGTGAAAACATTTAGCATTGGAAAGTTGTTGTTTTGGCAGCACTTTGTACGTGTGTGCGGAACATGTGCGGCCGTTCGCACATCTAAGTGCGCTGGCCCAACTGCACGGTATTTCCATCCCCAAGGCAAACACACACATCTGCAAATCCAGCACGCTGCAGATTTTGATGTTATTGTCAGCTGCTCTGCCAAAGTTGCTCATCTTTTCCTTTGGCTACCAATAGCACACGGGAGATTATGGTCTGTCTTCTCGTTCATCGATAACAAAGTGATAAGCTGACTGTGGAGTCTGATTAGCACTTTGCATCATTTCTGAAAGGATAGATAAAATCCTACTGTTTTCTGTGTTTGACTGTGATTTCAGTCTTTAAAGGAGCTTGGTTGCCCTGAGATTTCTGCTTCGACTTTGGAATGGCTTCATAACACAGTATTACCTACTATGTATCATCGTAATAGCTCTTTTTGCTCGCTTTCTTTCTCTGCAGTGCATCAAGGTTGCCCTCCCCAGAACAATGTACTTGCTGGTTATTATCTCTTCAAGGTTTGGGAAAAAGAATTGTAAATATTTTTCTTCATTTCTGATCACTGAGCTCCAAAAGACCATAAATCTTTGTGTTGTTCCTCATTTGGGAGCAAGTGGTTATAAAGATCATGGCTGCTCATTTTAAGATAGCTATAAAACGTTGCTTGCTCATTCTCTCCTCCTTACTTGAGATTGCCTCAAAATAGCTCCTCCTATGCCAAGTTTGAGATAACTTGATATTCCAATGTTTCACAATAGAATCGTGCATTATAAGGGATTATGTTGAACAAATTGGCATTTTCCTGCAGCTTAACCAGGTTATTTGGTTACATTTTAAGCTTTGCTTCCACAGACACCCAATCTTCCACTTGTTAACCAATTATTTTTACATAGAATAAATATAGATCATAATGAAGCAAGCTTTTTTTTTTTCTTGAGAAAGAGGACAAATTAATGTAAGATGCATGTAAACATGGGTGAATCTATTTAAATAAACTGTCCACAAAATCCTTACAATATGTAAACAACATTTGTTATGCCTTGGAGACAGCATATGATTGGACTCACGAGACCCTATTTATCCTACTGAACAGTTTCCTTTATAACTTCAAAGGGAATTTTGCGTATTTATGGCAATAGTGGGATGTTAAGTGTAGCTAGGCAGAAATTATACCTCAGCTATTTAGTTAATGCCAATAGGGATTAAATTAGATTTTATAGCTGTTAGTAGAAGTCTGTTTTGTAGCTAACAAGTGGGATTTTTAAATCCTGGAAAGCATAATCCTATTATAAAACTGGCAGCTGAATTAACATTATCTAGAAAGCAAGTCTTCACGGATTAACATTTTTTGACATTAACAAAGAAAAACTAATGCTACAGGGATATTAGATGCTTTTCCCAAAAGTAGGAAAAAAAAGGAAAGTGAATATAGGACAAGATAAATGGCACAAATACTGCAGCAAGGGAAAAACGGAGCGAAATATGCATGAGAGAGGAGAGCTGGGGGTGACCATGCTCTGCCCGCAGTGTGACAGAAATGTGCCAGCCGGGAAGAGGCTCCACGGTCACGTGTTGGCACCTGCGTTTATTTGCGTGATGTGACTGGTGCGCGTGCGTGCGCCTCGGGCAGCTAGGGTGGGCAGGTCGTCCTCACCCTGCCTCCCCTGAAGGCCTCTCTGCATCCCAGCCAGGTGCACAGCGCTTGGAGCAGCCAGCCCCGCACGGGAACACTCATCCCTTAGACCATGGAGAGGCCACTCATCCCTTAGACCATGGAGAGGCCTCCGGGAAGAAGCTCTCCCACCTGCCTCGAGGCACCTCATGGGACGGCCACTGTGGGCAGAGCTATGGGCGGCCCCAAGGGGCTCTCTGAACTCACTGTCCTGCAATATCTTCTCCTAGGCATTGCTAGACTATACAGGATAAAGGCAAATGATGATGCTATATGCCACCTCATATTTCAATTAAAAATCTTTGTCCCCATCACGGTAGCAGAGCAAGCCTTTCACAAGTGTTCACTTAAGATTATAAGGTGTACGTCTACTTGCAATTATTTTAAAGGCTCTTTGTTTAGAATATGAGGTTTTATGCACAACTGCAGCAAGAAGTAATGACGTAGGATTTGGTTGTGTGGAGTATTGAGAAGAATCCAGCTGATAAATGTGTCAGTCAAAAAACACGTAGAAAAATTTCTTCTTGAAATAGTAGTCAGCATAAACTTTGCAATATAGTAGTCAGCATTATTAATCCAATATAGTAAAATCTAGATTTGACTATAACAGTACCTGTACTCTGCCATCCTCTCTTGCAAACTTCTTCCTTTATGTCAAATAGAGAATTTCATTAATTACTAAAAGGAAGCTAAAATGAAACAATTCATTCAAACTTTTGGTTCAAATGAAGTGGAACTAGATGCAAGTCAGTGCTGGGCTTGAGTTTTGTTTTTCCAGATTTAACTGCAGCTTTGCAAACCCAGCACACGACGACTTCACAGATTCACCCTTGGTTTGGTGCATTTGAAGCGCTGTATTTTTCCTCTTTGTGAATTGCTACTTTAAACATCAGTTCTTAATGGGTTACATTTTCAGAGCATCCCAAACGTGTGTATAGCAGCCGTGGATATGGGCAAAGCCATGGATATGGTTGTGAGTGCCTTAAGGGCTTTATTAGATCTTACTTGGGTAGCACAGACTTTACCATGCAAAGGATGTAACAACATCTGAGCTGCGGAAATTGTGTAAAATTTCTAAATTGCCATACTGCCCTCCCCTAAAGTTAGTGTCAGGAGGAAGGATCTTGGCACCATTTTATTGGTAGAAAAATTCCCATCATCTGGCACGAATAGGACCAAGATTTCTCCCCTGTTGTGTGCATGTTGCACCAAAGATAATGAACCCTAGCGGGAATTGGAAATAGTTGTTTGCCCTCTGTCATGGCTCGTTTTCAAAAATCTGTCCCCCAAATGCTTCTCTCCTTTTCTTTTGCCATGTGTGGAAGGGTGCAGCTGTCCATAAGCATGCTATTCACAGTGGTGCTCCAAAGCATGTGGGTATCATTTGGACATTGCCATGGTGCTGAACACCTTTGGAGAAATGGGAGTGGAAGGTGGCTGGGATTTCACACACTGGGAAGGATCTGAATGCGATTTTTTGTTTCTCAGAAGTGCATGGTTCTTCTAATAAGGACTAGTGATAAATCTTCCTTTCCCCCTTAAGCAACAAGGGTTACTACTACTTTAGAGTTTGTTGTCTGTTTTGCTGTCAGTGTTAGGAAGGATACAGATTTGCCCAGTAAAACTTTGGTGGTTTTTAAATGTTTGGCTAGCTCCTCAGCTTGTGTAAATTGGTTTAGCTCTTCAATTTTCTTGTGGAGATGCAGCAACTCCAAGCAAAGCAATTCTCAGTTGAGAATTAAAAATATATTTCTACACGGGAAGAGTGGTGAAGCACAGGAACAGGCTGCCCAGAGAGGTGGTGGAGTCACCGTCCCTGGCCGTGTTCAAGAAACGTGTAGATGAGGCAAACTTAGGGACGTGGTTTGGCAGGCAGGGTGGTGATGGGTTTATGGTTGGACTTGTTGATCTTGAAGGTCTTTTCCAACCATAATGATTCTATGATCAGGTGCTTTTGCATCTGCAAATATGTTTTTCGAGAGTGGATGTTTTGTAGGGACTCCTTCAGGACCAACATATGTCCATCAGCAGCAGGAGCATCTGATTTCAGAATTAGGCTTCATTTTGTCATCAGATTTGCTTATCATCGGTGACACTGCTGCAGAGAATTACAAAACGCCCAGAAGTGTGATGGCAGGCTATGGATATCAGTGCTTGAGGCGGCTAAAAGTTGCCCCTCATGCAGACGCTTCATTTTCTGCTGGGAATTCAACCCTCAAGTAGCGTTGGATTTGACTCGACACAATGAGCAGAAAGAGCAAGGGGAAGGGGCTTTGCGGCCGCGGGGGCAGTCCCAGCCGGGCCAGCCGTGTCACCTCTCGCTGTGGTAAACGCGACGTGTGAGGTAAACGCAGCCCGTGAGGCGAAGGGGTTGCCGAAAAGCTCCCGTTTCGGCGGCAGGTGAAGCTCCGAGCTCGCTCGGTGCTGCCAGGCAAGCGCCGGCCCCGGCGCCCGCCTCTCCAGGCCAGAGGGGCCTGGCAAGCAGCCTTATGCTGCTCTGGTTAGGGGCTAAAAGAAAGAAAGTGCCTGTTTAACAGGTACTTCTGAGCACCAAAGACAAGGGAGTCACAGGTGTGATTGCCGGGAGCCGCTTGTGGCACCCTGGAGGGAAAGAAGCTCTTTGCCTGTAGTCTGGGAGTCTTCAAACGCAGGAAAGGGGCCAAGGAAGCCTAATGAAGCAAACGAGGTCCCAACGTGAGCGACGGTGGCACCAAGCAGTGGTTTCCGAAGTGAGCTCAAAGAAGTCTTTCCGCGGGCTGTGCAGGGAGCTGCCCATCTGCAGCTGCCTTTTGACTGTTGCTGTTCAGGAAGAGAGGACTTGCATGCATCTTTCAAATGCACAGGTTGCATGCTGCAAATTCCTGGCTGCAAGTCATCAGTCACAGGCTTTTTAAGACCCAGAATTTTGCAAGTGCCTAGTACGGTTAGAGACATAGTGTTGTAAGTCTGTTATGGCTATTAGCCATTCCTTGGGCGAAGCAGCACATTTATTTAACCATATACTTTTTTGTTCTGCATTTAGCTTCATTCATTGGATAGTTTTCAGAAAGGTTACGCTATGAGTCCTCTGCTCTGAAGCAGAATGAAACCTTTCCAAACCATCCACCCGGTGGTACCTTGTCATAGGTCTTACAAATGCTATATGGAGCAGAGCAATTAGCTCCTATTTTATAACATATGGTGCACCTGTTAATAGATTTCTAGAATGAGCTTTATCTTTCTCATAATAACACCACAGTTTACTTTGTGATCTACTGCTCTCAATCCATTTTCAGCTATACTTCTGCCTGGATTATGTGGTTGTATCTGAACATACATATTTTCTCTGTCATATATGGTACTGCTGTGTTATCTTTTTCACTTCTGACTGTCTTTCCAGTTTGAGAAGATCATCGTGTCCCCCTCCAAATTAGAGATCTCTGAAGATGTTTTAAATCTTCTATTACACTATTCAAGTTATTAATGAAGATTTTGAAATGATGCCCGTTAAGCAGGCGGCTGAAATGGGACATTGAATTCCAGATGCAACCTCATCTGGCAGCTGAATGAAAGGGACAAATAACCTCTCTCAGGCATCTGGTCACACTCCTTGCAATAGCAGTCCAGGTTGCAGTTTGCCTTGTTCGAGTGAGAGCCACCTCGCTGGCCTTGTTCAAGTTGCCATCCACTGAACCCCAGATCCCTTTCCGTAGACTTGCTATTCAGACTGGCACCCCTGTGGCCAGTGCAGTTATCTTGCTCCCACTGCAGAACTTCTCACTTCTCCTTGCCAATCTTCCTGGGTTCCTGTTGGCCTGATCCTTGCATTTCTCCTGGTCTCTCTGGCTTGAAGCTCTGCCACCCATAATGTCAGCATGGGCCCCTAGTTTGGGTCACTGGAAAATTTGCTGAGGGTTTGTTCTGTCATGACCGAGGTTGTTGAGGAAGATGCTGAATAAAATTGGCACCAGTATCAAATTCTGGGGTTGTCCACTTGTTGCCAGCTGTGAACTGGGCATTGACCCATTAATAACTATGCTTTGACCTCAACTGTTCTGCCAGTTTTCAGTCCATCTAACAGTCCATTCTTCCAGCCCCTATTTTCTCAGCTTTCAGATGAAAATGGCTTGGAAAAGAACGACAAAATCCATTCTGAAGTCAAGGGGTATTACATCTGTTGTTCTCTCTTTGTCCACACAACTGGTCATTTTGTAATTGTACAATCACAATTGTAATTGTAAAAGGTCTTCAAGTTGGCGAGGCAAAAATGTCCTCCTCTCTTCTGCGTGCACAGTCTCTTTTGTGTTCTTCTCCTATTTTTGGAGGAGGATCAGATTAAAGAGCACTTAAATTACAAGGATATACACAAGTTCATGGGACCTGATGGGAGGCATTCACAAGTACCGGGGGAGCTGGCTGATGTCATTGAGAAGCCACTCTCAAGTTGTCTTTGAAAGGTCATGGAGATTGGGAGAGGTTCCAGAGGACAAGAAGAGAGTAAATGTCACCCCTATCCTCAGGAAGGACAAGAAAGCAAATTCAGAGAACAACAGACTGGTCTGCCTCATCTGGACCCATTGAAAGGTGTTGGAACAACTAATCCTGGGTGCTGTTTCCCGACACATGAAGGACAGGCAGTTGATCAGGAGTAGTCATCATGGATTTATGAAAGAGAAATCACAGTTAACCAATCTGACAGCCTTCTGCAATGAAGTGACTGAGTTGGTGGGTGAGGGAAGATCAGTGGATGTGGTTTACCTTGACTTTAGTAAGGCTTTTAACACGGTGTCCCCTAACATTCTCATAGAAAAGAAGTATGGACTAGGTCAGTGGACAGTAAGGTGGATTGAAAACTGATTGATCTACTGAGCTCAGAGTGCTGGGAAGAAAGAGACCAGCTTTGCAGAGAAGGCCCTGGGCATCCTGCTGGACAAGTTGAACATGGGCTAGCAATGCACCTTCATGGCAAAGAAGGCCAGTGGTGTCCTGGGCTATGTTAGGGAAAGGTTACCAGCAGGTGGAGGAAGGTGATCCTCCCCCTCAGCTGAGCACTGATGAGGGCCCTTCTGGAGTGCTGGGTCCAGTCCCAGTACAAGCAAGGCATGGATTTATTGCAGTAAGCCCAGTGAAGGGCCACAGTGGTGATTAAGGCACATGTCATACAGGAGAGGCTGAGAGCGGTGGGATTGTTTAGTCTGGAGAAGGATCCAGGGGGATCTTATCAGACTGTGCAATAGGAGGTTGTAAAGAAGACAGACACAGACTCTTTTCAGTGGCTTGCTGAGGACAAGAGGCAATGGGCACTAACTGAAACATAGGAAATTCTACTTGAGCATCATAAAACACTTTTTTACTGTGGAATGTTTGAACTTTGGAACAAGAGGGAGTCTGTGGAGTCTGTCTCCCCAGGAGATGGGACATAGTCCTGGGCAACCTGCTCTAGCTGACCCTGCTGGAAGAGGCGGTTTGAACCAGATGATATCCAGAGTCCTTTCCAACCTCTCCTATTCTGTAATTCTGTGATTTCTTTGTTTATGGCCATCGTGATACCACAGTATTGTCCTGTTCTGCCTCTATTTCTTCTTTACCCAGCTGAAGTCCGTAAGCTTAATGAGCAGGAGATTTTGTTCTTATTTCATTAGAGCATTTCATTAGAGCATTTTATCAGTGCCCAGGTATTGTAAAATGCCCTTAGCATGGGAACATATTACCCTTTCTGAACATACACAAATTTTAGTTACCTCAAGTTGAATTTGGATACCTGCATTTGTAAATGTGATTCCTGACCCCATTGCTAGTCCCTGCATGCGCTCTGTGTCCTCAAAGGTCTGGTTGTGCGTGTATTCAGAAACGCCTCTGTCCTCTTCTAGCAGCTTGTTGCTTCTCTCATGCTAAGGCTATTGGAAAGTTGTCTTCTGTCTGAGTCCCCAGAGTAGATGAGATCAGAACTTCCCTTGCAAACTTTGACAGGAGACCCATGCAAAGAAAGAGGTCAGTGCATTGACCCATGCAGTGGGTCACCAATGGCACAGTGACCATGGCCATTTTATTAAAAAAAAAAAAAAAAGTCTAGGAGGAGAAAGAAGAAATAATGGTCGAACGCATTGTGGATAACATGCTTATTGGGAGCTAATGAGTCAGGGTCAGAGGGGAAGCCAGAAAAGGGGAGAGTCATGGTGGGGGCTCTGGACAAAAATTTCCTTAAACAACTAAAAGAAGTCTCGCAGATTCTTTCCCATTCTCCTGCTGTCCTTTAACCATGCCAGCATCTGCTGAGAGGGCAGCACGATCACGCACAGGCAATCCAGATTTCTGCAGGGAATGACAAACAATTTTTTGATGCAGAGGAGCTAACCAGCGTAGAGGCTTGGTTGGACTCATGAATAAGAATGAATGGGTCAGTTGATGGCAGCCTTGACTGCAGGAGCTGTGAGATGGTGCAGTTTAAGATGCCGAAGGAAGCGCGGAGGGCAAGGGCATTAGTCTTCAGTTTGTTGAGGGAGCTGGTAGGCTCAATTGATCCCATGGTAGGTTGCCCCTGAAGGTCAAGGGAGATCAGGGCTGCTGGTCAGTCTTCAGTTATAACCTTCTCAAAGCACAAGAAGAATTCATCTGAAGTGCAGGAAAACAGGCAGGCATAGCAGGAGGCCAGCTTGCTGAACAGGAAACTCTTGATTTAGCTCAAATGCAAAAGGGAAGTGTACAGGAAATGAAAGCAGGAATGGTCTACCAAGGGGGAAGTGTTGCCTGGGCTCGTAAGGACAGAATTAGGAAGGTCAAAGCTTGGCTGGAATCAAAACTCGTGAGGGAAATGAAGGGCAACAACAAAGGTTTCAACAGACTCATTGGCAGCAAAAAGAAAGACCAAAGAAAATGTGGGTCTACGTTTGACTTGCTGAGTGGGGCAGGTGACCTTATGCTGCAGGAGGTGAGTAAGACTGAGGTGTTCGGTACCTTGTCACAGACTCTGCTGTTACGGTCCGCTCTCGCGCCTTTCAGGTTGTCTCACTGTGCCAAGCAGCAAAACTTGAGAGAGAGTAGTGTTACACGCAGTAGAGGAGGATGAAATTAGGGACTATTTAAATTATGTGGCCGTATACGAGTCAGTTGGACTGGACAGGAACCACTGGAGGCTGCCGAGGGAGCTGACTAGTGTCATCACAAGGATGCAGCCTGTCATCCTTGAAAGGTCATGGAGCTTGGGGGAACTCCCTGGTGACTGTAAAAAGGCAAATGCTCCATCCATCTTCAGGAGAGGTAGGGATGAGGAACTATAGGCCTATTAACCTCACCGGTCCCCAGGAAAATTATGGTGCGAGTTCTCATGGAAGGTATTTCAAAGCACATGGTGACGTAGCTAGCATATATATAGACAGAGCACATCAGGCCTTACAAACCTCACTGCCTTCCCTGATGACATGAACAGCTGTTTAGATGAGGGGAGAGCAGCCTAAGTCATTTACCTTTACTGCAGTGAGGCTTTCAACACAACCTCCTGTAGTATCGTGGCAGCCAGCTTACAAGAAGTGAACTGCAGAGCTGCACCGTATGAGAGGTGAAAAACTGGCTGGACTGTAGAGCGCAAACAACAGTGGCCAGTGGTTCAAGGGCACTGGTTGGTGGCAGTTAAAGTGAGGCTTTGCAGGTGTTGTTTAACACTGGCCCGGACGATGGGATGGAGGGCGCTCTCAGCGCGCTTGCAGATGCTGCTGTTCTGTGGGGGGATGACTGATATGCTGGAGGGCAGGAGAGCCATTTAGAGGGACATCAAGGGGCTGGGGGCAGACAGGAACAAAGGCAAATATAAAGTCCCATAGCTGGGATGGCATAGCCTGTAGGGGGACTACCTGCTCTGCTCAAAAGGACCTGGGCTTCATTTTTACAAGAAGCTGAACAGCAGTCAGCAGTGCGCCCTCGTGATGAAAGATGTTGGCTACATTCTGGACTTCACTAGCAAGGCTACAGCCAGCGGGTCCAGGAAAGTGGCCGTTCTCCTCTGCTTGACTTTTGTGAACCTCCACGGGGAGGCCTCTGTCCCGTTGTGAATCCCAAGACAAGGGAGAGTGACAGACTGGAGAGAGTCCAGACATGGGCCGCTAATAGAGCTGGGGCACAGGAGGTGAGGCTGGTGGAGCTGTATGTGCTCATCCTGGGAGAAGAGATGGCCGAAGGGGCCTAGGAGGAGGCTTCCCTACCAAAAGGAGAGCTGGCTGATGGCAGGGCCGGCCTCTTCTCACAGGAGCACAGCAAAGGGCTGTGAGTTACATGAATGAAACTGGTGACTGGAGGTAAGGGAAAATGCTTTCCCCATGCATGTGGTCAAATGCTGGAACAGGTTGTCCAGAGTGGCGTTGTGTGGAGGTGTTCGAGCCCTGAGCGACCTGCTCTAGAGCTGAACTTAGCCCTGCCTTGAGGAGGCGGTTGGGTGAGGTGGTCTCCAGAGGTCCCTCCTCACCTGGCTTAGTCTGTGCCCTTGCGTGATTCGCCTCGCGGGTGGAGAAGGAAGTCCAGGAGGCAGGAGAGCTGACGTGTGTTTGTCCTTAGCTGGGGCGGGTGCAGGCTGGTAACGCTTGCTTGCTAAATAAAACTCCGATCTGCGCTCTGTGTGCGCGCATCTCTGTGGTGGAGACATTCTCCATCCTGCTTGTTGAAATAATTCCACCTTGCTTTAAATAACTAGATACTAAATGGGGAGAAAGTGAACGTAGGCCTGAAGCTGACTTTCTAGCCCAGTGATTAGGGCATGGAACTAGGGGAAGAGAGACCTAGATTTCTATCTGCTCCAAGGAGAGCTTATTCATTTTAGCCTATGGCTTCCTGAAGCTCCACAAAGCCCATGACCCTGTGTGGTTATAGTTCTAGCTTACTAATCTGATCAAGAAATCATAACCTCAACAGGCATGAAATGAGTGCCAGTGAAGGTACGATTAAACTGCCAGGGAACATTTTATTTCCGCTTTTTCTCAGCAGCCTGCCACCTCCATGACCAGTTTTGTTTAAAAACTTTTAAATGATTCACTTAATTTTACTGCCTTCCTAACTGCAAGTGGGAAGTTATGTGTTTTATTTACAACTAATAATAACTGTTTCTTCCCTCTGTACTCTTTTGCTTTTCCTCACCTGTTGCAGTTAAAAATAAATCAAGACAGTTCTTCCTTTTGTTAGCAGTGCTTGAACCCATCAGAGATAGCAAAGGACAAGTCAGGAGGCTGTTAGAGGCTGATGAATCCAGGAGCCCATTTGAGCCAGGTTGCTGCAGCCCCACATCCCCAGGTTCCCCCATTAGCGAGGCTGAGCAATAGGCACACACATACACATGTTTATGCATATAAGGAATCAGCATCATAGATCAAACACAAACATGGACAGTCTGATGGTCCTGTCCCATCCCCTCTCCTGCATATATTCCCTCCAAATAGTGTCATATACATACAGTATCCATATTTTATACCTATATACACACACACACAGAATCAGAGAATCACAGAATGGCTGAGGTTGGAAGGGACCTCCAGAGACCATCTAGTGCAGCCCCCCTGCTCCAGCAGGGACACCCAGAGCACGGGGCACAGGGCGGCAGCCAGGCGGGTTGGGAAGGTCTCCAGAGAAGGAGCCTGCACAGCCTCTCTGGGCAGCCTGTGCCAGGGCTCTGCCACCCGCACAGGAGAGAAGCTCTGCCTCACATGGAGATGGAACTGCCTGGGTTTCAACTTGTGCCCATTACCCCTTGTCCTGTCACTGGCCACAGCTGAGAAGAGTTTGGCCCCATCCTCCCATCCTTTCCCCTCAGGTACTTGTGCATGTTGATCAGATCTCCTCTCAATCTTCTCTTCTCCAGGCTAAACAGGCCCAGCTCACTTAGTCCTTCCTCCTAAGATACACACACAATATGGATCTCCAGTAGCTTAGATTCTCAATGTATCCTGTAGCCAGGCCCAGATCCCTTGATCTCCCAGTTTCTGCCAGGTGGAAGTGCACGGACTCCCTCCAGGGAAGGGGTGTCAGCCCTGTTTTGGTGGTGCACACACACACACACGCTGTGGAGCAGTTCAGTACTGGCTCTGCACACTTAGGCTATCCAGTTGCTGGCCCTACATGCAATTAACAGTTCAGTGTATCCTACATTTAGCCTGAGATTTACTACTTCTTTTAAACTACAGCCATATTTATTGTTACTAATTTCAAAGCAAGGTTTTTTAAAGTCAGAGATTCCTGCTAAGCAACTTGCTGTCACTGTTGTTTTTATTTTTTTTTTTTTCAGGAGGAGGTGGGTTATTCTGAAACCTTCTTTATCTACAGATGTAGCTGTGAAATGAACAGCTGTAAGCATGGCATGCTTAAGCATCCTACAGAGTTAAGAAGGAAATTTCACAGAACCAATACACGTTGAATTTAAAATGAAAAATACAAGTTGTTGTACTACTTTCTTAATTTCACTGACCCACATAGGAGGGTCTGTGAGTGCAGTATGTTTTACTGATCCCTTTGCACAAGGCGTAGGAGGAGGAGCAGCTCAACTGGGTTAAGCATGGTAGATGGTATAGACAGGAGCTTCTGGCTACCCTGCTGCTACTGCAGTTGATTAGCTGTTTTCCGTAATTACGCATTTCCATCAGGGGTGCAATGGTTATCACCTCTGGTAATGAGATTGCTCCTGTTTCCTACCCGTGTAATGTTCTGCTGGTTCCCTTTTGGCGCCTCACATGCTCCTCGCGCTCAGCGTTACCAGGCGTGCTCAGCCGTACTCCCTTCCACGGGCTCCCGGATCGTGCGGACTCCTTCCCAGCACTGTCGGCCTCGTGGCAGCAACCAAGAGGAGTGCCAGGGCAGCGGTGTGACACTCACCACGCTCAACTAGGTCAAGATTATTTGTTGCCTTTTTGTTTTTTTCCTTCCTTCGGGTAGTCACAACGGGCTATCACAGGATGGGAACTAAATGTTTTTCACTCGGGTGAGAAGTCCTTGTAACCCAAGACGTACCAGAGCTGTTTTTGCATGGTTTTTCATCCCATTTGCCTCAGAAGGAAAACCAGATAAGGCAGTGTCCTTTCGTTACAGTATTGAAAAACTTTCAGGTTTCGCTGGGTTTGCCTACATGCAGAGGACTTGTTCCCTAAAGCAGTGTTAAAAACTAGTATTGCCAATTGAATGATAAGACAGAAAAGTGAGGGCTGGTGTTGGTCTGAATTATACATTCTCCATTTTTCTGGTGCTGAGTAACTGTCTTGGATATTTCTTGAATAAGAAGAGAGATACTCAAGCAAAGGACAAGAAAATCATGAACTGCCATGAAGACACTAAATTGTAATGTACATTCCCATAGCAAAGAGGAAAGATGACGTAGTAAAACACTAGGCTGTGGCATGCCAGGCCCTCCTTTCTACAGAGCCTCTGGAGAAGGGATAGAGGCTGTGCACCCCTTTAGAGACAGCTTTACAGGTCACAGATCTGGCCTAAACAAGTTTTTTTTATTTTCTAAGCTACTCCTTTCATTGCCTTCCTCTTCATGTCACGAGCCCAGCAGAGATGCGCAAGCAGCCCAAGGGGTGTCCTGGCAGCACCGCACTCCCTGCCTCCGGGGCCTGATTCCAGGTCAGGACCACGGCGGAGGTTCAGATGTCAGGGAGCCCGCGGCTTTCGCCTGATTTGCTGCTTTTTTTCCTTCCAGAGGGTGGCATGAAAAGGGCAATACTGTACACTACCAATCAAGCACCTCCTTAAAATAAACCCCACCATCACAGTATGTCTCATGTAGAGATCCCAGTGAGTAAGCTGGATGGGGCAAAGAAGGGCACCTGGTGTTCACCCTGTTCTGGAAATCAAGTGAGTACATAAACGTAGCTTTTGCCAAGAGATAGAAATGCCAGCGCTTGAGCGGCAGCCTTGGAAGCACAGAGGCTTCCTTAACTCTCCTTGTGGTTCCAGAAGCCATATGACAAGTTCTCTTAATGCTTTTTGCCCAATAAAATTGGCCCAAAATCCCCCAAAGATGTGTTATGAAACTCCACCTCTACATGAAGCTGCCAGATTTTCCAAAGAGAAGGAACCTGGTCAGGAGACCAGGAAATGATATTACCTCAGCAGCAAAGCGCTCCTCTCACGCAGGAAAAAGTCTTCAACCTGAGGGTGCCAATAAAAGCCAACAGGGCTCCTAAGCAGTCATGTGTAGGAGGAAAGAGATTTAAGGTGCCTTCTCTTTTTCAGAAACCACTGTCCCAGCTGTCTCGGGCAGGGTGGCAGGTCTGCACACCCGCTACCAGCAAGGGCAGAAAACGGGAGCGCCGAGCGCGCCATGCGGCACCTTGAATAAATGCGTTGGCTCCGTGGCGTTGGGGCTCTGGGGAGCTGCCTGCTGCCCGGAGGAGCCCCGTGCCTCACACACCACATCACGAGCAGGCACAAAGCATTTCAGTATATCCAGTATACTCTTTCTCGCCCACATTTTGTGTTTGGTTTTTTTTTTTTTTTTTTTGGTCTTTTTTCATAGCGTTAAAATGAGACAGGGTGCTGCTCAATCCAGACACTTTCGCTGGGCTTTGCAGAGTCTGGCTTTTGGAGACTGAGCACCAGCTGTGAAGTTATATTGATAAGATCTACATTTCGTCAGAGTAAGAGATATAATTCACCCTTGAAAAGTCAGAAGCCTTATTTCTGACAAACTGCTACTTAACAGAAGATTTGACTATATTCTTTAATTCAATCTAATCTACCCAGTCTAATTATATGCTCATTTCTACTCTAGAAGACTAGTAATATAAAAAATCATGCAAAATTTGGGATCGTTTTCAGCATTGCATGAGGTCACTAAGCTTGGGACATGTAAGTGCTATGAAGGCAACACCAGGGAGTTTTCATTAAAAGGGTTTGATAAGGGATTTATATTGTAGCAGAGGAAATGCACTCTGAAAATCTCTCTATTGAATCCGTTACTTCATGCAAAGCAGTAGCTGCAATAATAACAAAAAAATCACATTTTATTTCCTGGAGAAGTGAGAAATGAAGAGCATATATTTAAATAGAAATCGTATTATTAACTCTTTGAGATTCCAGTATATTTCAGTGATCTCTGAACACAGCTGTACACTACAAGTGCCAGTGTTGGCACGAAGAGCACCTGAGAAAGTTCCCCGTTGTGCCAAGACTGTGACACCACGTTCTGCTGGAGATCTTTTTGGCTCCGTTTCATGCATACCTAGCAGATTTAGCAGATTGTGAAAATGAATGTTTTCTATTCTCATGGCTGATTTTTGCATGCATCTGTTCACTCATCTAAACCTTAGTTACATGCTGCTATGAGAATGAAAGGGTATAATTTTTTTCCTTCGATATTGGGATTGTTTCATGCTCCACAATTTCTGCATAAGGATCCTGTGCAGAAATTATAAAACACTTGTCTTACCATAGTCTTGGAAAACTCATGGTGTACAGACACATTTTCCTCGTTCTGCATGCTTAGCCAGACTTGATGTTAGACAAATTACATGCACAAATGAGAGGAAATGTATGACACCTAGAATGGAAAATACCTGTTGACAGGTACTGAAAGATAAATATTTAAATATGCTATATTGATATGACTTTAATAAACCCATACCACTATGTCATAAATTATGTTCAATAATTCATAGCTCTTACTTCATATATCAGTTTGCAAGTTACTGTAAGCAAAGTTTGCCAGATTGTTTGACTATAGTAACAGTGCTATATTACCAAGCTTATATAGGGATGTATATGCTGCATATTCCTCGTGTTATTTTCTTGAAGAAATGGCCTGGCAATTAGCTCAATTTAATGAGCTTGAATGGAGTCATAAAAGAAAATATATACAACACTTCAGACTTATCAATTGCCACACCATTGCTGTAACAAAAAAAAATGTTTCTGGCATGCTAGATTTTTCTGTTGCAATTTTGCTGTGACTGTCCACAATTCTAAACAGCCCTTAATATTAATAATACCTTTCCACAAAGGAGGAGGTTAACTGGCGTAACCACATTCTCACGTGCAATCTAGGCAAAAGCAAAGGGTGAGATCCAGAGGAGCCTCAGCCCACCCAACCCCTGCGATGCTTCCAGTAAATAGTATCAGTGTGTTGTTTCTCAGAATTATTTGTGCTGTGCAGATTTGTATTCCCTTTGTTGCAGGGATGTACTTTTTTGAGCCTTGTCCTCGTGCCACCAAAATTAACATGCACCAGCTAAAAGGTACAGACAAGGATACAAAGGCAAAAAAGGCAGCAGCAGCAGCACTGCGCCCCACAGCACTCTTAAAACACTTGCTTCTTGTGCATCCAGAGCACACATTAAACCTTTATATCACTCTTCAGAGACTGTCATTTCTTTTTCCACAGCATAAAGTTTACTGGTTCTTCTCTTTTCTAAAGCACCCTCTTTGCCGAGTAGTTACACAAAGGGAACAGAGCTAAAAAGTGAGTCGCATTAGTCATGCTGCGTAAGGTCCAGTGAAGTGGATTTCCAATTACTGCTAATTTATTCAGGGGTAAATTGCCGCGCGGCGAGGGGGCGAGCAGCAGGGGTG
>VZSV01000013.1:6459255-6474267 GCA_013398735.1 Nothocercus julius
GGCCAAGTCTTGAATAAGAGGAGAAGGGAATGAGCTGCATGTTTGTAGCAAGAGTTCCTGGTAGCTCCCTCTGTCCGTTTGTGCTCTTTCTGGTATTGGTGCTCTTTCTGAATGTGGAGGAAACTGTGGCAAGCTCCTGCTTTAGTATGTATTCTTCCTGGGGGAAGGTGAACAGAACATCTGAGTTAGACAAGATGACTCTTCATATGACCTTTAAATATTATTAAATTACATAGCCATTTTCATTACTCATTTGCTATTATTAATTTATTTCTCTTCTTTTATCCTTGGCCTCTGTAGTCATTGCCTCTATTCTGCATCTTCCATTCCAGAAAGTACTAATAAGCATTGTAAAGATTCCCAAACCCTCCATGCAGAGATGTGCATACACAATCCCTGGATAAGATGCCATGCAAACCGGCAGCAGATGTAGGTAGACTTCTTCAGTGGGAGTCTATTGCAGTGATTTCACTATTTAAGTCACATAGCACTAAGACATCAGTTCTTTTAAAAAAAAAAAAATCTATTTATGCTTTTTTGTGACAAACAGAATGATAGCAGAAATGAGAAATCAGCCTGCAAACAGTCCAAATTTAAATAAAATCACCCCCACACTACACTATAACAGTGGCAGATGGACAGAGGAAGAAAGTGTATATAGTCATGTTTTTTGCCATTATAGTATAGACCCTTTCAGATTGCAACAAGCAAGTTGCCATCTGCAAATCTGAGTCTTTCCTTTTCTGCTGAGGCACTGATTCAAGAATCATGATTTCTAAAGTTTGAATTAAAATATTAAGTGGTTCATCTCTCATTTTAAAGGCATATTTATCTCATGGGTTTAATTCTAACTCATGGGAAAGGAATCCTGGAAATTTCCCTCAGGTTCCTCTCTAAGAAATTGCTTTTCCTAGGATAAAATCAAAACCCACTGGCTGTCCCTTAGGTATGTGGTGAGGTAATGGGTTGTGCACATGAATAGCTTTTTGTAAAATATTTTCTTTGCGTTGTTTGCCCTTTTTTGCTTGTTTTACTCTGTGGGCAAGTGATCTGCACTGTACCTCGCTGCTCTACAGATTACGATGAGCCCCTTCGTTACTGCCATGCAAATACTAAGCAGCAGCAAAGGGTGTTTGGTTCTTAATGTTTTCCCTCTGAAGTGATTAGGAGTCTGATCGCTACATAAACGTGTCACTGATTTTTAAGGGCCAGATCTTCATGTAAATGGCCGTCTCTGTAGTGGAAGTGTCGATTTAATAGATTCTGGGTTTAATCCTTGCATATTTTAAAAAGCCCTGAGTGTGAAACACTGCTTTGCACGCTGTTGTTTTCCACAGTTGTGTCTGACCATGAGTTTTAAATGCAATGACAGGGATTTTAGCATCACACTGCTCAGGCAAGCATTTGCCAGCAGCAGCCTACGAGGGTTTCTGATGCTTTCACGTTATGGGCAGGGAGTTGCTTAATCTGAGGGTCATGACTGTCTTACAGGTTTAACATTTTTTTTCCCTCTGTGTAGCCAGCAGCAACCAAAAAATCTCCTTTGGGGATGAAAGCTTTTTTTGAACTTGTCTGAAAAGGAGAGGATGCAATTCACTTCTGGCAATTCCGTTTCAGGAGGTGTTGCAGTCTGCATTTCACTGCTTCTAATTCTCGCCAAATCAGGGCTGGTCTCTCCAGAGGCAAAAAGAGAAAAGGTTTCTTTTGTTAGTTGTGTGAGAGCCACGTACAAAATAAAGTATTAAATACAATAATTACAGTAATTTTTGTTAAAATATTTCTACACAATAAACCTGTGGTTTTGAAAGCTCTACCAGAAGCAAAAGAAAAACAATCTGTAACAAAAAAAAATGAAATCAGAAGCCACTAATAACACTAAAGGGATCCCAGAAGCCAAATTAATGTTTCTGCAAAGAAATATTTTCCTGCACCAGGCAAATTCATAGTAAGTCTCTTACCTGGGTCTTTGTATATACGATTCAGATTTCATTTTGAAGCGTGTTTTTTACAAACTGTTTAGTGTTCGTATGTCATTACCACTGTTGGGCCAGATTGCACCTGGCATCGATATAAACAAAGCTTTGGCAAGAATTCTTTCCTTTGGGATGGAGACATCTGATTTTCAAGCTGAAAACATGTCAGTGTTGCAAGACACTCCAAATAGCCTGTTTTACCAGCGCAGTAAATTAACCCGCCTGGTGTAGTGTTAAATGCTTTACAAACATCGACTGAAGGCAAGGGAGGGAACCAGCAAAAAAACAAACAAAAACATTTCAATAACTTGTTTGACTAGTAGCCATGAAAAAAAAGTACAACCAAAGCATGAAGGAAGGAGGTGATCCTTGGGAGACGGGAGATCGGGAGAGCAAAATTCTGCATTTTGTCCTATGTTCAGCCCACAGCATGTGCCATGGCATGGTTCTGGGGAGGGAAGACAGACAGATACGGAACAAAATGAGTGACAAAGAAGATAGAAAGGCATCTTCCAACGGGAAAAAAAAAAATCTTTTGAAAAACAGGTTAGGATAACAGCAAACACTGAGTCTAATTCAACATATCCTTGTCTGTAAGAGAAAGGCTCTGTGAAAGCAGTTATATCCAAGAGGATTGTCTTTCATGCAGCAAACCACTAGTGGACAAAGACCACGTAGGCAAAGCAGAGGATAAAATATTAGGCTTTCCCCCTTGCTCCCACATTGTTCAGGATAAAAAAGCCGAGCCGAACTTTTGGGCACACGGAATTTGCTGATTGAAAGCTCGTGGCGCCAGATTGTGCGTTCGTGTTGGGTCTGAATGGTACATAGAACAAAAGGGTTCAACCTGCCTGCGGCTGTATAGTAATTCTGCAATGCGTGTCTTAAAGTATAATAGCCAGAAAGTAGGTCCAAATGTGTGTGGAGTTAAAGAGTGACCTGTCCTGAGAAATGCAGGCAGAAGAAAACGCAGTTCTTAAAAAGACAGATAGATATATATATCTTTTTGTGATCAAGTAGACTGAAGCAATTTTGCTGCTGTTGTCTTGCTATTTCCGATAACCTAATATCCATCTATTTACAAACATTCATGTAAATGGGCTAGAATAATGCATTAATAAAATTCTCATAAAACGTGACAAAGTTTGTGTTAGGGTAGGTGATCATTGCAAAGAGGATTAGATGTGTGTTAAGTGTGGATTTATAGTAACAAGATTCAGCATGATTGATTCCTGCTTGGACAGCAATAGAGGACTTAGCTTCCATATTGGCAGAGATTATTTCTGGTCAACAGGAAATGAAAACTGGCCAAGAAACTGCCAACACAGAATCTGAAGCTGTGAAACCTGGTCAAGAAGAAATAAAGCCAAGTAAGCAACAGATGAAAAATTATCTTAAAGCAGAGATCAAATCACTCAGTTGGAAATGAGAATTTTACTGGGAAAGGTTATATGGAAAGCATGAAGGGACATAGGGATGTTTTTCCTAAAATAATTTTAATAAATAAACAGAAGTGATGGATACCACTGGTTTCAAAATAGAGGCCCCTAACATTTTTCCAGAATATATAAAATAAGTAGAAGGTCTTAATATACTCAAAGACTCCTGAAAGAGAGGAGTTAAAAACCCTGGGAGTCATTTGGAAGAGAACACCAGAGGCTGGAACACCTGGGAAAGTGTTGCTCAAATGAGGGACCAGAAGATAAAGAGACCTTGGTGAGAGACGTATTTTACAACACTTCTCTGGTAGTGTTCTGCCTGCTGTAGCACCCCCAGGTTTTGGAGCAGTCCGGGTGTCCCCAGGAGAACAACCCACGTGGAGCTGCAGAAACCCGTGGCCTCCGGAGACGAGACTCCCCAGGCAGGTCACTTGGCCACTGCACGCCAAAGGGAAGGGCTGGGACAGACGGGCAGGGAGTACGCTCATGGGTTCAGTGGAGCAGCTCTGTTTTCCTCGCAGAAAGTAAGAGGAACTTGGAGCAGGGGAACTTGCCGAGGCCGCAGGCCCGGCCGCCAGGCTGACGGGGTGCGGGGTGCCAGGCTGGCAGCCCAGGGCGAGCAGCGGAGGCCTCGCCTGAATCCTATCGGGATTAATCTGCGTCTGGTGCACATGACAGGAGCAGGGGTTCCTGTGGGAGCCGGAGCAGCCGAGAGCTCCCAGGAGAAGTTACACACTGGTCCGATTGCAAAACACGTTACTACAGGGGTAGTCGGAAAGGGTAAACAGGCAGGTTTATCTGGTGAAGCAAAACTGTGTCTATTAAAAAGTGTTCTTTGGGTTAGTAGGACACATTTTCATGAATCTCTTTGGGCAGTCTTGTATTCAAATCAAGAAGGAGGTTCATTTCGAGTCAAAGGCACACAAAATTGCTATACATATCTAAAATACGTATTTTCAGACAGTTTTCACAACAATAAAAGAATCTGGGATACTGTGAAGAAAAATGATAATTTCTTGGATGTCAAACTTGTGAACGCTGACTTCCATTTTATCTCTGTAGACTTAGAATTAATTTAAAGAAAACAAAGTACCGCCACTATCTGAATGCAGTTATATTGCTAGAAGATCTTTACTGTCCGTAAAATTCGTTCACGTAGGAAAACAAAATACACTATCAGCATTTTGGTAAGCAGATTCCTGCCAAAGTTTTGCATTCAGTTAGTGTTATTGATATTAGCTAAATCCAAAATAGTTAAATCAGTATAAAGGCAGAGTCAAGGCCAGCTCCAGCATTTATTAGACTGCATTTGCCATATAAGAAAGGATCCAAAATTGAACCATCCTATTAGTCTTATATTGACATTGCATTTGGCAGAATTGTTGTCCAAAAAGTGAGAGAAAATTCTTGATAAAGGAGGTCTAAGGAATTTGAAGCCTGCCAGGCTGCTTGACTTGAATGAGATCCATGCTGAATGTGGACTTGGCTGTAGCTAAGAGCAGGTGATGGAAACACAGGTGAAAGAGGCCTCATGTTCTGGAAAAATGGTATGGAGAGACTTAAGCAGAAGGTGCAGTAGTTAGACTGTCAACTGTTAATGAAGTGTGCTGCTTTGGAGACCCCAGCCAGCGATGCTCCGGTAGCCCTACGGGCAAACAGGCATGCGGGTAAGCACAGGAACTGCGAGCGGCACTCGCTGTGGGTTGCGGGAGCTTCCTTGAATCCCACCTCCCTCTACCAGCAGGAAACAAGTAGGAAGGCCAGAGGTTGGGACAGCTCCAGGGGTTCAGTCTGACAAAGCCACAAGCTGGGCTCCTTCCAAAAGGGGTCAGATTTCTCCAACGGAGTAACTAGAGAGGAAAATCCACCTCTGGGTCGGAACCTGTTGCTTTGCTGAAGATGCATGCAGGCTGTTTGCTGGGTGGCCCAGATTATTGGTGCTGGTGGCAGAAAAAAAAAAAAAAGACTTGCTGCTTGCTGGTGTCCTTTGAAACCCCCTTGCAGTGACACAAGTGTTTGTGTGGCCAGACTGGGAACAGGAACACGGAAACGATGGGGTTTAAAAATCCCTGCTCCCCTCCCAGAAATAAAATAAACCTGGGGTTTCCGAATCTGATGGCTTCAGTGATCCAGTTTGCCTCTTGGCTTGAGAAACGGTTGTGTTGGAAGTGTTAGGGTGGGGGATAAAACCGTGGCACGAAGTGGGAGTAAGCAGGAGACGCAGAAGGGGCAGGATCTGCTAGAACTTGTAGAAATCAACAGTACACAGCATTTATCTAATCCTTTTCCTGAGGAGTGTGCACCAACCTTTAAGCTTTGCAGCTATTCCGGAATCTCCTTTAAGGACCACCTCCTCAGTCAGGCTCATATTAAAAATAATTGATTTAATGAGGAAAAAAAGCTTAAAGAAAGAAATGTGGCCAGTTCCAATAATTTGTTCCAGGATAGCCAAGAATATCTGAATGAGGAGCCTAAGAAGGTTTTGAAGAACACCAATAAACAATTAAGATTTCTTCTCTATATGCTCATAAAGATGTGTATTATATTGTACCGATAATGTACAATACCCTTATATTAGTGAAGTACAAATACTGTGAACACAAGATTGGCAAAGGGGAGATTTGACCTAGAAAATAACCACCACTTTGGGTACCACTTTCACACTAAAGAAAATAACTTGTTTCACTTTAACAGTGATCATAGGTCTAGGCAGAGACAAATTCACATCATCAGATTTGGTTTAGACCCGAGAAAACAAATGAAGTCATTTCTAAAAGGTCCTTACTCCTCGCCTTGAATGTGTGAGTCACAGAGTTAATTTTATTTTATTTTACACAGGGGCCCCGTCAGCTAGTCACTGGTGATGCGGGGACAAGCAGGATGTGGCATTTTGATGCCATCTCCTCTCTGCCACTCTGGGGGGAGATGAAGGGCACCATCATTTTTGTGCTCTTGCCCGTATTTGTGCTCTGCCTATATTGAACAGTGATGAGTGAGTGGCCTCGTGACGTCTTTAGGAGCATCTGAAGAAACGTTGCCTACAGGAGGTGCTAAAACCGGCATTTAGGGGGGAATGGGGTTTCAAGGTTCCTTGACTGGTCACAACCACCCATCCAAGTGGGATCTCTATCAGAAGGAAGCCCTTCCAGTAGAGGAGGAGGAAGGATTTCGGGCATGTAAAACTGATGTACTGAGGTTAGTTCTCATTAAAGTAAGCACTGGCTGGGAAATGCGTGTACAAAGCAAGTCTGCTTTGCAGGAAGGCAAGAGTTGTGTCAATTTAGTGTAAAGCTGGCTAGATCAAAGTTCCCCACGTTGAACAACATGAACAATCCTGTGGAGAACCATCTATTCAGCGCTTCTGGCCGCTACTTCTTTCAAGCTTCTGAACTTGAAGGCATCTAAAATGATGTTGATGCTCTCCTTACATTACTCTCCGGTGGCAGTAATTGCTGCAGTTTTGGGCTACGTCCACAACACTGAATGCTGCTGCTGCAGGGGGCGATGCCTGCTGGGGCAGAGGGGCTCGTGTCCACGTGGTGTGGGGGGACCCTTGGGAGCCGACGGGCTGCAGGGATGGGTACAGAGCAAGAGGCTCTGGGTGTCCCCGTGACTTAGGGCAGTGCGCAGGTAGGCCAAGAATGTAATTATTTTTCAGTATCATTTTTCTTCTTTTTGAACACCTGAGACAAAATGAGCAACGCGGGCTATTTTTGACATGTAGCTGAGGCTACGCGTTGCCCGCCCTGGGGCATGCCAAGGCAACGCGACGCGTGTGGGTGTTTGAAGGCCTTGCTGAGCAGGATGACTTGGTGCCAACTTCTCCATGCTGCTGATTGGGAATGATCCCTGGAGACCCCCATCTCTAGACCCATACTTTCATTTTGGTTTGGAGGAAAGAGCTGAATCCTCCAAAGAAGAGTCAGGATATCAGCTGGCAGCTAATGTCTTGTGGGCAGTCAGGACCCAAGATCTGCAAGTGAAATGAGGCTAAGGTATAGGGCAGTATGGATGTCCTCATAAGAACCATAAATAGAAATTGAGAGAAAGACAGGACTGCATGAGTTAATCATTGCTTTGAAAAGGTGCCCGTGAAATGAGAAGGTTTAAGAACTCCTATCCTAGGCAGTGCAAGTCTGGTGGGAGGACTTCATGGTGTGCCTTGCTCAGCATATGACTTCTGAGTGATCAATTGGTATCATAAATCCCAAGCTGAATCTGTTGCATGGAAACACATGCATCTATAAAACGACACCATTTAGCTTCAAAATACAGGATGGAGATGAGGAGAGGAGAGCCTTTTTATACAAGTATTTGGTCATGCATACTGTGGTGATGACCTGTAAACCCTTGGGTTTACGGAATTCTTCAAAATTTTGCTCCCTTACAAAATATTCATTTGCTAGTTTGCCAGTGCAGATAAGGCTGCTAAATGAAAAACAAGGTAAGAGGTGATCATAGAGCCCCATTAATACAATTAAAAAAAAAAATAAAAAAGAAGGGAAGTTTGTTCCAAGTTTTCTCTTTAACACAGCTAGTTTTACTGAGATTGTGGGTAGCCTGGGAAAAGTCTGTTCCCAAAAAAAGGCCCATGATCAAAGCCATGGCACGGGATACCTGATTACATTCATAGGCGACTTTCTTGAGTCTGTCTTACAGTTCAAGGAACACTGCAGGTGCTTTCCTTAATTTAGAAGATTTTTACTTAGATTCAGTCTTGAGGTTGGTTTCTTTTTCTGATAAACTTATCTTTTTTACCTTTATTTTATCTCTGTTTTGCCTTGAACATTTCCTACTGTTTCATGTTTGCCGTATTTGGTTCTAATTGTTTTTTTTCCTCAAACAATTAATAATTGAAGAGATAATTAGATGTTTTTTGATAGCAGACATTTGCTTATCTTTGAAATGTTTGATCGATAGCTCACTTAGAGTCATCACACCTGAAATCAGCTACTGAATAAAAATTATTACTTTGCTAAATTAGATGTACTTTTGACAAAATGTAGAAGACCAGTATCACAGAATCACAGAAAGGTTGAGGTTGGAAGGGACCTCTAGAGATCATCTAGTCCAACCCCCTGCTCAAACATGCATTTCATTACCAGCATTAACAAAAAGATACATTTACAAAAATAATACATGGATGCCTAGATGTGAACATTTTCCGTAATAATTTATTATATGTTATGCCAAGACAATATGTCTTAAACCAGAATATTTTTAAAATAAAAATAACCATAACATATGGAGAAGTTCTTGTGCCCTGTGAAAGAAATGAGAAGCTATTTTTTTTTATTATATCAAATTGAATATTTTGTGGTCTCATCTCATCGTGCAACAGCTCATTCAGACTGTCCAGGAAGACTAATTAACACTAATGCTTCTAAAGCATTTTCAGTTGTGATGCTAATCTGTCACACAAGGAAAAGCATCCGCAGAAAGCTGGCCGAAAAGTAAAGAGACTACGTCTTGCAGCCAGCTTAAATTAGTGTTAGCTTGATTTGTCTTAATTGAAAGGCTGTTTACATCTCTTTCATAAGTGTTTATAAAAGTTGGCAGACGGAAGAATAGCTGCCTACGTACAGGAACAAAATCGTCCTTTATTGGAGCCACTGCATATGATTCTATCATTTAAAAAAGAATAAAAGGTTTAAAATAGCATTGTACACACAGTCCTAAGGCAGAAGCGTGTCTCCGTGTTTATGCATATACTCACACGTACGTAAAATGCCACATCGGTATTAGAACAAGCAGAGGGATTTGTGCTAAGTCTTCGTATTATGTTAACATTTCTGCACGTCCATTCGTACTAGCAGCACTCTGGCCTCTATTTACATTTTTTATAAGGGAGCTGCACGTGTGAGAAACGTCTTAAACAGGGTCTGTGTCGCTCGTGGTGAGCGTCCTGGCGCTCGGGATGCTCTCCGCGCCGGCTCCCGCCTGCCACCACGGCCCTGCGCAAAAACTCCTGCTCTTCCATTCCCCACTTCTCCAGTAGCTTGAGCCCAAGCGCTGCCGGATGATCCTAGCTGGAAATTGTCCAGCGCTGATGATATCGGATAATCTCCACCGACTGTCCCCGGGGTCCCCAGCGGCGGCAGCAGGAGGAGGGGGACGCTTGCTACGGCTCCGCGGCAGCTCCCGGGGAGCCACCGGCAGCTTGGAGAGACCTTCTCCTCCAGAAACACGGAGAAACCTTACGGCGGGGCGCATTAGGGCATGGCGAGATCCGAAACGGAGCTCCTAGGAAAACGGGTGAGGCGGTTTCGATGCCTCAGCAGAGCACAGCTAAACGGCAGGTTAGTTCGCAACGCGGAGGTGTTTGCTTCAGTTGGAGCGTGGCTAGACCACGTACGGCGCGGGAAGCCCGTCCGCAGAGCAGAGCGGAAGCAGCAGATGCTAGCGATGCACTCAGGTGAATCATTAGGTGGTAAAGGGTCTCTTTTTTCAGAGAAGTGGAAAGGATTGTGTAAAAAAAATGGGACGGCTTGAATAGAGCAAATCATTATTAAGGAAAAAAAAAATTTTTTTGAACATTTCAAGAAAGAGGAGCAGAAAAATCTGAATCTTGGAGTGGTCTAAAACATGTGTTTGCCTAAATTGCAGAGGAGAAATAGTGGCGGAGCCCACGGAGGCCTTCCTCTCCCGCAGCCTCCTCACTTCTTGCTTTCAGAGTGCATATTGGGTCTAGCATGTTCTCCGCTGCACTGAAGGGAAATGCGTTTTAAAACTGCAGAGCTCTTTAAAAGAACCCTGAATTGATTAATTGGCCTAGAAGGTTACTAAAATAAATGATTTAATAGCAGCTTCTAGAAGCTTTTTCAACATACGTATTTTCTTTTCACAGTTCTTTGGACTAACTGGGAATAAATATTGACTATTCCAGAGATTTATTCTTACAAGTATCTGGCACAAGGAGAAGACAGGCATCATGAACAAGTATTTCCTGGTTTCAGAAACATTCTGCTCGACATTCCTCGTTTTCTTTGTTTCCTTGATAACAAATGTATTTTTTCTCTTCTCCCGCCGATCCCATTTGTGAATTTGAAGCTATTCTGTATGTAGTCCCTATTCCGTATATTGCAAATCCATATGGAGAAAATGTCAGGATTTCCCTCTGCAAACACTCCGTTTTGCCACTGTAATATTATGGGCACATCTGTGCACTTCTGCAGTGCCTTTTAGGAAAAAGGCAACATCTAGATTTGTGTGGTGTGAACGAATGTAGTGACAAAAGATTCAGCACTGTCAAGTTCTGCAAACAAACCACTCCAGGGAAGTAACATTAACACATAATTGTATGTTTTTATCATGTCAGACCTGCCACAAAAAATAGCTTGAGTTGTGATTACAGTAATTAATTTTTAGGCTGCCATTTGAAACACGCAAACTTATTATCGCAATGAGGATGATACATTCTGGCCAGCCATTTTAGTGCCTCATATCTGTACATTTCTATATGAATTCTTTTTTTTTAAGATGTTAATGGGGTGAGATCTATGCATAAAAATATATCTTTAAGTATACTCGCTATCTTTACATCAGGACCGTAAGGTCTCAAAAAAACAAAACAAAACAAAACAAAACAAAACAAAACAAAACAAAAGGTGTAAGAATATGCAAGGAAAAGGAAGCACTACAGAGCTGGAGCTCAAAAGGAACGGGACATATGTGTGCAGATATAGGCCCTTCTCTTTCCTCCCCATAATCAGGCAGTTCTGGAAATCACAGTGCTGGACAACTGACTGGTGGGATATATTACCAATTTCCAAAGAAAGTAGAAAATGTTTGTTGTTTTTTTCTTTTTTCCTTCTGTCTCCTGTTCCAGCGCCCAAGCTCTGTGCATCTGAACATCTTGGTTTCATTATTTCTGTATTAGCGCCGTGTCCAGGGCGAGCGGGTGGCTGAGCTTCCCGTGCCCTGCCATTCCTTCTGCTTCAAAGCCGAAGGGGCTGCGCGCTGCCCGAGAACCCAGAGGAAAAGCAGAACAAAAAACAAACAGGAGAAGAGCAAAGGTACCGGGTCTGATTGGGGCGTTACGGGGCCCTGCTCCCACGGCTACTTGGGGAGTTTTTTTAGGTGGGTTTGTACGCGGCCGTTTTCGACCTAAGCCCACGGGGCTCCTCCCGGCTTGTCACATTCTTCCTCGAATCTCGTATTCTTGCCTGCCTTATCCCATCCGACAGCAGAATTGATACCGCACTAATCCCTGGAAGTTTGGAACTAATGAACTAACTGCTGGGCTGCCGCCACGGAGCTTGGTCCCAAACTATACTGTACTTCACACTCGATTTATTCTCCAGATGGCGAGACTGCGCAGCCCCGCCGCGAGGGACCACCTCTTCCACTGGAGTGTAAAAGTGGACGGATGTTGTTTTCTTTGCAGATTTGATAATGCAGCGCTAGAAACTTGTGAGGATTAGTTATTAGCTTTAGCGGGTGCCAATCGAGCCGGCTACGCGTGCGCTCCCGTCTTGAATTTCGGGGTCTGTGCGAGGCCTCGGCGGAGGCTGGTTCGGCGGCGATGCTGCGTCACCGCGGCCTTTCTCTCCTGCAGTGGCTGTCGCTGGACGGGGCAATCACAATCTGCCCGTGTCCCCTCACCGTCAAGCAGAGCGGGTGCAGAAGTAGCCACATTGACCAGTGCGGTGACATTTAAACAGCCCCAGAACGGGTTTTCCAGCAAAAGCTGCCAACTGGACATATTTTATTAATATCGCTGCTTACCACTCAAGTTTTCTGTTGTCATTTTTCTTTCTCAGTTTAATGACATGCCCAACTCCCCATGGAAGCTGAGCACTACCTGGGATCCCAATAATCCCAAGCTACTTTGGGATGGAGCAATGTATTTATATTTAACAATTAGGTTTATTTCTCTATCACCTATTCGTTCATGGCAGAGTCCTGTCTGGTGCTGTAGCCCTCATGTGAAGAACACAGTAAATCATTTCTCTCGCTGCTCTTTAAAACTTCCAGCTTGACCATTCTTGGCAGGGAGTTTATATAGCGTTTGAAAAGCGTGTTCGTTCTTACCTCTGTTCCTATAAAAGCATTACTGCATCAAGCACCATGTTTTTTCTCTACTCTTATTTAAAGCAGTGTAGGTAGCTTTTGCATGCATCATGCAAAAAGAGTCGTATCTGCGACCCATTGCATAATGAGGCAGAAATTGCTTTCCGTGTTTTTTACATTTTCCTGGTTAGCCATGAAATGCATTCTTGGAAACCTGTGTGGGGAGCTGACGCTACCTCACGAACATCGCAGGGATTTCCCCACTTGTTTTGGATAGACGCAGGGTGAGAGCCCTCAGGAGGTCTGGCTTTGGGCAACCAGGTCCTGACAGTTTGGCCCACAATTAAAAATGTGAATCGATTCCTGATCTGGAATCCTGGTGATTCAAAGCATTTTTACCATGGGAGAGAGTCTTTCCTGTTCCTGGGGTCTGCCGGCACACAGATCTAGGCAGACAGACCTAAAACGTAGTGGTTCTAAGAAAACGCATCAATTCTCAACCCAACAGATGGCATGGGTGTGTTAACTAACATAGCAACATATTTTCTATTAAAATATGGGAAAAAACCAACAACCCCCCTCCCCGTGCTTGTTGGTTGGTATAAATTCAGTGAAGTTGTTGGTTATTTTTGGGATACGTACCAGAGGGCTGCACATTTAGTTTATGTAAATTGATAACAGCAACAGCCTGTTAATAAGTGTTTTGTATGGAAATATACCTAGAAAGACATGATCTGTCTTTTTTGGGAAGGGAGTTTGCAGCCTGGGGAGGAAAAGAGCCACTAAGGCAGCCTAGTGCTCATTATTATAATCTGGAGGGAAAAAAAAAAAAAAACACCACCAAAATGAATTAGGTTGTGAGGAGTTTTCCAGTGATGTGCCTTCCGTTGGAATCGGACGCTGCCTTAGCGGATGATTTGGGGAGATCTTCATTTTGCAAATTGGATCAGCGTGTGCTGAAACTGCGATGATCTGTCTTTAATTAAGAGCGCAGATTGGTTTGGAGAGGGGGTTTGAAACAACTGTGCTGCGTCAGCCCCGGAAACTTTGCGCCTAGCCCAGCAAGCCGGCTGCTCCCGCTCCGAGGGGGGCAGCGCCGGGCGCTCGTGTTGGCCGCCAGTGGCATCATGGGGTTTGCGTAATTCTGAAAAAGGCTACGCGGGGGCCCCGGGGGCGCAGGGACCTCCTTCTCCCCTCTGCGATGCTGGGGCGCGTCTTTAAGGCCTGCCAAGGAGCTCCGTGCCCAAGGTTCGCCAGCTCTCCGCCCCGTTATCCCTTCCCTCTGCGCCGTCGAGAGCCGTCGCTCCCTGCTTTGCCGCAGCTCTCGCCCTGTAAATCCGCGTGCGCAGAGGCGCCCGGCGCTGTCCCGGCCGCCCACACCGCGCGCCGCCGTCCCCGCAGCCCTGCGCCGGGGGCCGCCTCTGCCCCGCGGCCGTCAGGGCCGCCTGCCTTGAACCGAGCGCCGCGTGCTGTCTCGCTGATTCCTGTTAGCCCCAGGGTTAACTTTGAGGAGCTCCTTCTTTCCTCTTTTCCTCGGCTTCGCCTGTTTCTCGCCGGGCATCGCCGGGCAGGGGCCGCTTATGGTTAAAGCGGCTCCGGAGCTCGTGCGCGCGAGCCGGGAGCTTTAAAGTTTTATTAGCGCCGTAAAAACTCTTCACAAATGAAACGACTTTTGATAAGTGTTTGCTCTGACAATGGGAATTTGTTAGGGGCTGTTGGCGAGCGCGAGGAATTTGGTTTTGAAACTGAAATTGGCAGGAAGTCGGGAGCCCAAGTGCTTTCCTTCCCCCTGCCCTCTTCTGCTGGAGGCCAATAAAAGTGTTTCGTGGCTGTAAAGCATTCGAGTATTCTTAACACTGATCAAATATTAAGCAGATCTGTGCGTTTACAGTCCGAGAAACCGTGATCGAATGGCAGCGAGGAGCACGCGCCTTCGGAGGATGTGCTCCGTGCCGCTAGGAGAGGATCTTTTTACAGGGCTCCAGGAAAACCACAGCGTCCCTGGTGCTGTTCTCACAACACGTGAGTCGCACACGCTGCCCTGGGCTTTCATGCGCTTCACACTTAGCGAGAAAAAGAAGATGTTTGTAGCAAAACCAAGGAAATGTTTGTGTGTCCGTCTGTGCTATTTCAGCACATGCCAGAGAGCAATGAATTGCAACAATCGTTTTATATACATGTATGATAACACATCGTATAAAGATTGGTGTTTGCTGGACACCTTCAGTAACACTGGACACCCTGCTTGCTTTCTACAAGTGGCACTGTAGAAATACTTGGACCTGAAACGTGAACATTTATCTACTAGCTATAAAGAAATGAGAAAGGTCACATTGCGAGATGCTGGTGATGAGTGGTGCAGAAAAAGACCAAGAGTGACAGACATTTGGGGGACAAAATATATAATTGCTGTCTAGCTTTTTCTCCCACCATTTTAGCAAGCTTTCTGCTCAATGGACTTGTTCATCAATAGAAAATAAATGTTTTCTCTTTCTTTCTTTCTTTCTTTCTTTCTTTCTTTCTTTCTTTCTTTCTTTCTTTCTTTCTTTCTTTCTTTCTTTCTTTCTTTCTTTCTTTCTTTCTCTTTC
>VZSV01000013.1:6474382-6492976 GCA_013398735.1 Nothocercus julius
CTTCCTTCCTTCCTTCCTTCCTTCCTTCCTTCCTTCCTTCTCTCTTTCATTCTTTCCGTCTTTCTTCCTGTACTTTTAAATATATTTATTGCAGAGAGAAGCAAGACTGGCAGTGGTGAAAACACTTGAAGAGTTTGACTTTGGCCACACTGAAAAATGCGTTCGGATAAATTCTGTGTCCAGTGGTTTGGCAGAACAAGATCTGGAGGTGCTTTTGCAGTCCAGGACCCTTCCTTCAAGCATGATGCTGCCAAAAGTTGAAAATGTTGAAGAAATAAGATGGGTGAGTAGTTACCTGCTTTCCAACATAGTATCTTTTGACTAAAGTGGTTGGGGCAAGAGGGCAGGTATAGAGATTAATGGCTCTGAGCTCAGAGAAGGTTGTATGAAGAAGGTTGCAAATACCATATGATGATGTTGCTTGGCTAAGATAATTGGGAAATGCATCCATTTAAATGTGCCTGAGATGCGCTATACGGAAAGCATCCATGGAACACCTTGCGTTCATGAACAAAACCAGCTTTATTTCTTCCACAGTCAATAAAGCAGCAGTACTGATGGGCCAGTATAGTATGAAAAATAGAAGCAAAGTCTCAGCATCTGACTGTTCTCCAAATATTCTGACATGCAAAAGGGTGACATGCTGGGCAATGGGGAAGACATGGTAGCAACATATGAAAAAAAATGGGTTGGGGGGAAGGTCACTCCTTGGGGCAACTGGAGGAACAAACAGGAAGCTTTTAACTAGTGGTTTCAATTAGCACAGATATTATTTCCTGAACAGTTCTCTATTTCTTCCTTTTTAATTGCTGACAGGTGTGTTTGTGTTTCATGAGTGACTTTTCAGCCAATAAAACCCTGAAATGTAAATGGTTGGCATGTCGAATTACTTAAGAAAACTTTGAAATCGCCCTAATTACGCCGTAATTGTTTTAATTGCCAAGAAGGGGGCAGAGTTTGCGTGGAGATACCGCTATTGCAGCAGCAACGCCAGTGGCGCAGCGACGCCGCGCTATTCGGCCCGACGTTTTCGGGTAAATCCGCCGGCGTAGCCACCCCGAGCTGGGTGAGCTCGCGATGGGCCACGCGCCCCCTCGCACCGGTCCCCTGTTAAACTGGGAGTCGCCTCCTGCTCAGGGTTTGCGGCCACGAAAGCGCGAGGCGCCACTTGGCACGCGTGGGCGTCGCAGCTTCCCAAACGGCCGCGGCGCGGGCGGCGGATGCGCCGCGAAAAAGATGGGCTTACTTGTTCCCTTTTGTGCGCGAATCTCTTGCTCGCCTTTTGTGCCCGGCGCGGGGACTTGTTTGACTGGCATGGCTTATTGGGCCGTAACAAGCGTGACCCGCGCGCCTTTGTGGCGGGACAATTCTCCCACAAATCCCGACCAGTGGCCATTCTTCCCCACACACTATTGGGTGTGCACGGGAATTGAAAGGAGCGCTGTGCCCCGCTACTCCGTCCCCTCCCCGCGCTTTGTTCGCCTCCCTCCGCCTTCCTTCCTCCTTCTTTTTCCCCCCCCTCCTCCCCCCCCTTTTTATTTTCCCCTCTGCTTTCACCCACTTCTCCCTGAAATGAACACTTTACCGGGCCGGAAACATTTAATCGTCTCCTCCTTTTGAAAAAAAAAAAAAAAAAATTAATTGAAACTTCTCCACTCGTTACCTTTTGTATGGGCGCTTGCTGCCGATTTTTTTCAAAGGGAGAGGAAGGGAGACGATATTTAATTACACCTTCTTTTCTTTTTTGGTGTTTACCTTCGAGACAAAAGATGCTAAAATTTGCAGGAGCGTGACTTTCTAAACAGTTTAAAATACACGAAGAGCCGGGCTGCTCCACCTGGCGCCTCACGCGTAAACCGGGCAGCTTTTTCCTTTGTTTTGTTTTTTTTTTTTTTCATCTACGAAATAAAAATCAGCCTAAATACGAGAGCTGATACAATGTGACTGCCTAGCGTCCTGTGTTTTTGCCTGTCCAAAGGTTTCTGGTCGGCGGTACCTGCCGCCCGGTGCAGCTGCACGTGTGAAACGCAGTGATTTTCCCCGCACACTTTCGGGTGCGATTCTCTCCCCCCAAGGAAAAGTTGCGGAGAGGAGCGCGATGGGAAGGGCACAATTCTTGGTCGCGGAAAGCTATGATTTATTTTGGCCTAATTGTAAAGTTACTGCAAATTGCTCGAAAGCTTTTTAAAGATCGCAGTGATTAGATTTTCCTTCTTTCGGGGAGGGGCAGTAGGGGAAGCTAAAGGGGGAAATAACACCTCTAATCCAGCTTCTGGTAAATAGGCTGCCAGCTTTTAAAATGAGTTTCCTTTCTATTAGTCAGAATATTATGCTAAGCCTTAAGCATTAGTTTTTTATGTTGCCATAGCAGCCTTATTCCTGCAGGGTTGTGACCTGCGATGATTACAGTACAAAGCTTATAGGGTCTTGAAACCCCCTTTGAAGATGAAAAGTCTTTGATGGTTTATATTTATGCAAATCTCTTAGATATGATTTACCCAACTGAGACTGAATGGAGAGATGATTAAAATTCCCCTTCCTTTGAGATCCATTAATAGTCGAATATTCCTTAAATTTAAAATATATGCATATGTTATTTTTGTCTTTATTTACGACAGTATCTTTGCCATACCTGTGATGTGTTTATCCCCTCGCAAATTCCCAGATCTGGGCAGACATAATAGATTTACAATATAGGGCTGGGGTTTTTTTTTTTTTTTCTTTTTTTTTTTTTTTTTTTTTTCCCCCCCTTTTGAAAGGGGAAAAAAAAAAAAAAATCAGTGCGAGAGCTTTTGTATGTTTCCAGATGATAGATTTTGGAATTTGGGCTACCCCACTGGCAGCTCAGAGCTAGCTGTGAACTGGTCTCATGGAAAAAATTGGAGCGCTTTGGTCTTCAAAGAATTAAACTTCCTTTTTAAGGCCTTCCTAGGTAAGCTAAAAATTACGAAGAAAAGCCTCCCGAACAAAGGGCAACGGTGCCGTAATGAATAATACGGATGCCACTTAGGAGGCCGCGGCGCACGGGTGCCGATGTCAGCGCCGGCCCGAAACAAGCCAGGGCGCCAGGTACCGCGCCAGGGTGCGGCGTGCCCAGCGCAGGGCCCTGCTCCTCTCCTTTTCATGTCTCTCCTGTTTTGTTTTTGTTTTCGTGTTTCTAACCGAGCCGTGAAACTCAAAAATCCTGCCGCTGTGCCGCAACGTTGGCCTCCCAACAGCCCCGGCTAAAAGCTGCTTTCCTTTCCTTAAGGATAACCTGGGGCGGGGGGGTTGCAAGCAGGTGAAAGATGCAGAGTGTTGTCGGGACACGTGGACTCTTGTAAATGTTTTTGTTCCTTTTTTCCTGCGATTGCTCACGCTGTCTAGTTTTAGTTTTCAGACAAGTTCTCCCATCACTTAAAGGGCCGAACACTTGTAGAACCAATGAATTTTATCCCTTTTGTGGAAACTGCACTGGGCTTGCTCAATTTTAAGGTAAGCAGCTCTTAATGGGCCTGAAGGGTTCATATTTTTTCATCGCAGAAATCTAAGAGAAGTGAAATAGTCCATAGTCTCTCAGCAACTACTTTAAAGAAGAAAGGTGGAAAAATAACAAGCATTTCGATTTCAATCCCCTAAAACATTTGGGTGTTTAATGCTCCTGTTTGTATTGTAAAGGCCTTCATAAATCCCAAAAATTTCAGTGAAGGAACAGTTCAAGATAGTCCGTGCCAAATAACAAAACCTCTCCACATCATTATTATTATGATTTTTAACATCCTTCTAGTACGAACTTACTTACAAAATGATTTGGGGAACTCACGTTGCTGCAGTAGACTGGACTATTCAGCAACTATCAAACTTGATTTTGTATCACCCTGTCATTTGAAAAAAAAATACCGTTTCACTATTCCTAAACTGGTGTTTTTATAATGATTTCTACTGATAACATTTCAATCAGATTTCATGTTACAGCCTTTCACAAGAGCATATGATGAGGGTTAATACCAAGATTCGATGTATAATTGAGCCTTGAAAATACCACCTGTCTGAAGAATGTGCTGCTTTTTAAGACAATTTTAGTTCAGATTGTATTTTATACTGTTTTTTAATTTTTTTTTTTTTACACATACAAATGCCTCCCACTCTTTAGTATCAGCCCCCCCTCCTTTTTTTTATTTTTTTTTTCACAAAAGCGAGCTAGGCGGGTAACGAAATGGGAAACCTAAGCGCATTCCCCAGCAATGCAGCCTCCCTCCCCTCCGCTTCCCGGGAAAAGTCACGGAGCAGCTGGGGACGCCCGAGCAAGAGGTGCCACCGGGACGACGGACGCGCAGGCTCCGAGGCCGCCACGTACCCTGCAACCCACTGCACTGCGTCTCGCCTCAGAGCGGGGCATTGCCACATAAACCTGCTCTGCTCGGGGGCCACGCACGGAGTTAAATTAATTAAATTCTATTTTAAGCCGTCTGTCCAAGGGTTAGGGTTTTTTTTTTTTCTTTTTTTTTTGTGTAGAAGTTTTAATATTTTGCAGCCCTTGATGCCTTTTAAAGCGATCTGTTATATAATAACTTCTTATCCCGACGGCTGCCGTGGAAGAACATCCACTAGCAGAGTTTGGGATTACATCTGACGCTCCCTACATAGGCTATCCTGAAACATCCTTAAAATTATAATATTATTTAAATATTGATATCAAATAGTAGTAATTTGGAAATGCACTTCCAAAGAACTGCAGCAGCAAAATTTTCCTTACTTTTACTTTTATACTTTGCTGCAGCACTTGTTGCATTTTTAACTTCCTTAGCTATTTTTTAGTTATATGTAATAAAAGGCTTTAAACTGGCAGTCTATTCAATAAGGAATCCTCAGCCATTTAATAAAATATATTATTTATTTACCAAAAGATTTTTTTTTTGTGCCATGCTATTAAATGCTCAACTAATCAAATTTAATACTTTCTGTTTGCTTTTAGGCAATACTTGTCAAGTGTTTAGTTTGGTATTGCTACATAAATAGCCAAAGTACCATAAATACCGTAATACCTAGGGCATTATATTATATTATAAGCTGCTGCTATAAGGTAGGGAATTGAGTATGGTGTCCTGTAGGTACACAACGTAGGCATGTGCACATACTTATTCAAACACAATTTCTATTTGCTGAGTCATTTTAAGGCACTGTACACTGCCAAACACCTGCAATGGCTTTGCTTAGTAGAAGCAATTTTAGCTGAAGAGTTTCTAAAATTTCGTAACGATGAGTTGAGGTGATACCTCGTAGCCCCCGTGCTTCCTGCATTTCTGCAGAAATTAATGCTATGTGCTCATTTGAAGGCTGTCTGCGAAGAAGCCCTGCGAGCAGGCTCCCAAGTTGGCTTTCGTCTGGACGCAGTCGTCTTTGGAGGAGAGGATTTCCGTGCCAGCATAGGTATTGCCTCCCTGTTTATTGCAAATGCTCCATAACAACACTGGAAAACCCTCGTGTGATTTATCCACCTTTTCTGACAGCAGTAATTAAAGGAAGGCAGACATTGGATGCGGCATTTTATATTGTTTTTACGTTCCTTCATATTTTTTTTCCAATGCAGAATGTATTGTGGAGATAGGAAATCATGGTCCCTGTATATTAGAGGACACTGACACTTCCTTGGAATTCTTGCTCCGCAGCAATGAAGATCAAGAAAAACAGAGCAAAATCTGTTGAGTCACTGACATTATTTAAAAATATAATATCTATAAGAAACATGCACATACTTTCAAGACCAGCATTTAAAGTCGTAAAATCCTGCTGTCTCTTTTATCACTGCTTTACAATCAATTACAATACAGGATTTTGACATCTTACACAACAAATCTCCTGTTATGTTTTGCTTTTATAAATTTACTCTAAACAAGTCCCTTGTCAGTGCAGTCATCTCTGCCATGGATTTATGTTAAAGCACTATTACTCTTCCTCAGAAATGAAAAGCGTTTCAAAATGTGCTGTATAGAAGGCCATTAGCTTATTAATCTGATTCACTGAAGACCACAGTTCAGACCTGTCAGTGTATAAATCAAAGATGTTAGTGTAAAAATTAACATCGATTGACTAAATTATTCCTTACAAACTGGAAATCTGGGGCTGAACAGCGCATAGTTATTTTTGCACACCAGCCTTCGCATGCGAATGTTGCTTAGCTGGTGAAGTGCAAGCACATGAAGTCTCGTGAATACTTCGGGTTCTTCCCGGAAGGCGCCTACCATCATTTTTCATCCAAATGCTGAAGCTTAAATATTCATCTTAGGACATCAGTTGTGACAAGAATCACAACCAAGGAAAGTGCAATTCTGCTCTCAGTGTGAATTTTTAACCATTTATTTGTACCCAGTATGGCAATTTGTATGAAGCCTCTCGTGCTGCAATGCTTTTCAGCGCACGTGCAGTAAATAACACAACTGAATAATCACTTCAGGTGAGTCCCGCCTCGACCCTCCCTGCCACACAAAACTTCCACTGACTTGATTCTGACCTGAACCAAATCAAAACCTGAATTTTGTGTAAAGAGAGGGTTTTATTGCTAAAGAAGCTTATCCTTGGCTCAGAAGACCATTATTTTGGCAACACAGCCTTGCATCCTTCTTTTGCTTCCTGAATTCGTTAAGTGAAATCTAAAATGTCTTTTTAATAAGAAATATTTAGAATAAAAAGGTTTAGAACAATACTACCATCTTTTCCTTGTTTTCACTGTTTTCGCAGGTGCAACAAGCAGTAAGGAAACTCATGATATTCTATATGCCCGGCAAAAAATCATAGTAACAGCCAAGGCTTTTGGCCTGCAAGCTGTAGACCTAGTTTACATCGATTTCCGCGACGAGGAGGGGCTCCGCAAGCAGGCAAGAGAAGGTGCCTCCATGGGATTCACGGGTATGAGTTTCTGCCAACGTCTCAAAACACTGCACATCTTGTATTTAAACGTGTCGCTGCGTTTACTGTTTCTTAGACAAATAACGCGGCTGTTTTATTTCAGCTCCTCTCTTGAAAAGCTAAGTAGTGCCAAACGCGTCTACATTTATTCGCGCCTTTAAAACAGAGCCGGGAAATTTTTAACTGCAGAATCACAGGCTGCTTTTTAAAATCACACCCCATCAAGCGCCCGGCCGCTTTTCAAGGAGAAGTTTGGGTAGAGGATGGGCACTACGGGCTTCCTCCCACCACGGAGCACGGGAAACACGATCCGATCAGTCCGCAATTGCTTTTTAAGATATTTTGATCCCCGTTGCGTATTTTTAAACGGCAGCTGTTAAAAAAAAAAAATACTTTCTAGGTGAAGGAGCTGATAAGCAAATGTTGCCTGCTAATTGCTACGGGAAAGTTATTGTCTTATTATTTTCTTTGATTTGTTTTTCATCTCCTGGCTCCCCTCCCAGTAAGTGCTGGTGACACCTACGGGTATTGGCAGACAGCAAGAGCAGCAGGCTCCTTGCACAGAGTCCTGTAATGCAGACTGTTACCCTGTGATTGGTGTACCAGATCACTCAGACACCCTGATGAGACCGTGCAGCCACCAAAGATTGTGTTTTTGCAATAGAAATCAGCCATTTGACACATGCGTTATAGAATGCGAGGATATAGCACTAACATTTTAGATTATTGGTCTCTGACCACCGTTCAAGGCATATTTAGGGGGCAATAGGATATTTCCTGGGATTTTATTATCCAAGGAGTATGTCCGGATGACGTGAGCTAACAAAATGTATTTTTACAGTTAGGAGCATGTAGTATCTGGAAGCAGGAAGCAGAGTAATCCAAAAAAAACAAGCATTCCTGTAAGTGCGCTGGGCAGGGCAGCAAAAGATGAGCAGCACGTTCTCCGCAGCTCGAACTCTGCCTTGCTGTCTGCTGAACTTCAGCATTGGCAAAAGCAGTCCTCGTTTCAGAGGTAAAATGTTAGCTCCTCACAGCTACTGAACGTTCGCGAAGCTCCCATAGATGCCCAGCCTCGGTTCTCCTGCTATTGAAGCCGGGAAAATAACAGAGCTCCCAAACCTGCTGATGGCTACGTAATCTAGAGCAATATTTTCTAGTTTAAGGGAGACTTGATTTTTGAAAAACTTAAACATCTGAACCTCCTGTTGACAGACGATGGCGTTGCAGATGCTCAGCACCTTTGAGAGCAATCTTCTTGAACACTTCGTGTGTATTGAAATACTGGATCCAGGCTGCCAATTTAGAAAATTTGGAAAATGCTAAGCATAAGCAACACCGATAGCGTTTTGGGCTCCACAGACTACGCATAGGAGGCGATCTGACACCAGGATCGCCCCCCGAGAGGTGACAAAGAAAATGGGCCCGTCTGGCAGCTTAGGGCATAAAGTTAATTTCTAAGCCAGGCGTAGGGGCGGCCGGCGCTTCCGCAGGGTGCGGAGAAGGCGCAGCCTTCGCCAGCGTGAACTCACAGCTCCTGCCCTTTGCCTCCTGCCTTTCCACAACTACCATCAACACGTTTCGGAAGCGCAGCGCACAGCCTGACAACTAGTCCAACCGCAATTAGACGTGGGTCAATACTGAGTTTTCTGATTCGGTGGCCAGAAGGGAGAGGGAAAAAAAAAAAAAAAAAGTCATTAAAAAAATCTGTTCATGTCAAAACAAAACAGATTTTACTTTTCGTAAAAACAAAAAAAAAAATATTTTGAGGTGGATCCAAAATATTTCATTTGTTTCTTTTGCTTTCTTTTTTTTAATATTTTTATAATCTTTGCTTGTTTTGCTTAAAGAAAATATTTCAAAACTAAAATTTTTGTTCCAAACCTGTATAAACTAAACATTTCAGCATTTCCCATTTAATATTCATCACAGAAAATTACAAATGGGTTTTAGTTTAATCTGTGACCTACAAAGCAGAAGTCTGCAGATCATATTTGCCACTGACAACTGCCTGATAATGTGATAATAAAATACTGAAATGTTGCCTTAACAAGAAGTTCCAAACATATGATTCTTGTTATTTTTAAATATTGAAGGCACATCCTGCTGTTTTTTCACATATCATTAGAATCATTGAAATCAACAGGACAAAAATGAGTTAAGGCTTTCAAATGGATCTGTTAACTGGCAAACCGCACACTTACTTGCCTGCAAAGAGGCCAAATTTATCACCCTGAAAACGGATGCAAATTCATAACACTCAGCAAAGTTATATGGCCTTAGAATTTTCCTGTATTTAGATTTAGAGCACTGGAGCTGGACTTAATGTAATCAAATATGCTTCCTGTTGGAAAAGTTAAATAATATAACGAAGAGCTTACTATTTATTTAGTTACTATTACGCCCCTCACTGCTTGTTGTAGCATTTTTCTCCTTCTAGCTATCTTATAAAGAGCCTACTGTTTCTTCAGTAAGGGTGCTTTCATATATCAGAACGTTTTCAAATGTAATTTCGCCAAGGCAATGTACCTTTTTTTTTTGATGTATAAATTAATAAAATATACGTATGCATATAGACATATATACACGCATACAGCTAATGCTTAACAATGCCATAGCCCGCAGAGTTCAAGTCTGTGTGTTGTCTGTATAAATGGTCATCAGTTTTAGGAATGTTTGTATAAAAATTAAGTAAACCTCAGAATAAGCTTTAACCGCTGGCTAAGTCATTATAGAAAGTCCTGAGCTACATGCTGAGAAGCCAGATATAAATATGAAACACTATAGGTTTCCTCTCTTTTTGCAGTCTTTTGTAGAAGACTAAAATGACACCATCATACACCTAAAAGCCTTGACAGGTATTGATTTAAAGCACGATATATCAAGTGGTACTGTAAAAAGGATTTCATGGTCATAAATTTTAATGTCTTCCAATTTTGCACTCTCTCAGTAACTTGTCAATAACAACAATTCCATTTAAAATATTTGCTTCATTCCTGCATGGCATTACGTCTATTATACACTTATTTGGATACATAATCGGTGACAAAAATCAACCGAGTGCTATAAATCAAACGTTAGATTGCTTTCTGCAAGCTGCTCACGAATGTTTTAACGATACGAAGTGTAGTTTATTACTACAAATACCTTTATGAAAAGAAAACATTATTACAGAAATGTTTTACACCTAAGAAAGCCATAATAAAACACATATTATTAAGAGTCAAAGCATAGTTAAATAATTACTTTTATTTTTGTTACAGAGAAATTTTCAAGATAATTTCAAATATACTCTACATTTTTCCCAGAAAATTAAACTTTTTAGGATTTTGCAGAGTTAGTTCTGCACTCTTCAATTTTAGAATTAGCAGTGTAACTGGGAGGAGCATGTCATATTAAAAATAAGGAATGTCAGAGTCTTATTAATAGCAGCATTCGATTAAATTGTCTAAAACACCTTTGACTGGAACTAATGCAAACCCTATTAGTTTAAGAAATTTGTCTCCATATAATTTCCTCCAAATGATGGGGTTCTTAATGAATTTTAAGCTTTTAACCATATTTTTAACATTTTTTTAATAATATTTACTATTTACCGTAATGAAATGTGGAACTGAAAATGTGGATGGCCTAAAGATCATAAACAAAAGATTGCTGAATGGGGAATAAAACAGAACGGGCCTATTTGTGCCCTTTTGTTGCAGAAAGGTAGTGACTCTTAGCGGTAGCTCTTTGCGGGAGCACCAAGGAGGAGCAGCCCGTGCCGCTGCAGGCAGCACTTTTGTTTGCCCGCCGCATTGTCCCTGGCCCCGGTTCGGCTGGGTGGAAGTTGCCCTTCTGGCGAGTGGCACCGCGCTACGCGGACGCCGCTTCATCTCCCGTCGATGCCTCTCCGACGGGAGCAGCACGCGGGCGAGCGCGGCGGGACAGGGCTCGCGGTGACTCGCTTTGCTGTGGGGTGCCAGGAAAACGCCCGGATTGCGTGTCCGGAAAGCGGGAATTAGGGTACCCCCGCTCGGCGTTCCAGCGCTTCCAGAGCAGAAATCACCCCAGGCTGCTAAACTCCTTTAAAAGCGAACTGATTATGGCAAATGCTGCCCTCTGCAACGAAGGAGATAGGTGTTCCTTTCCGTATAGCTAAGTGCAATAACAGATGAAAATGCATTACGTGGCTATTTACTCACAGGGGAAAGTCTGTAGTAAAAAAAAAAAGGCAACATCTGTCTGTATTTTCTCATTGCGCATTTATACAAGAAAGCTTAGCGAAGTGCTTAATAAACCGCCGAGATCCCTCTGACAACTGTTTCATATACCTGTAACTCCGCAAACCCGGCAGCGCACCTGCAGCAGCCAGGTAGCACAACAAGACGCACGCCGAGCCCAGCGAGCGCTTGAGGCCGCGCAGCTCGCACCGAGAATTTAGGGAACAGTCCCCGCGCTACCATTAACTATGATTCTATGATTCTATGATTCTCCGTTCCACAAATCTCTCGCAATCAGATCTCGCTTCCCGAACATACTTTATTGCAGCTTATTTATGTGCGGCTGGCACTGCTGTCTATACAGCTAAAATTCAGCGATGCTCTGTACGTAGCTGCTCCTGGCCGCCCTGGCCAAACAGTGACACCTGAAACAACAAAAAGACGACGCGTGGCTTGAACCGGGAGGGGAGGGGGAAGGACTGCGGGTCCTTTCAAATGATGCTCAAGCAGCTCTGGCTCGAGATATTTTTGTTCTTAAAAAAATCTGGCAAAAGGCTACCTGCACGTTGTCCAGTTGGAAAAAAAAAAAGGGGGGGGGGAAAAAAAGTAAAATAATCAGTTAAATAGCAAGTCTATGAGGCATATGAGAGCCTCAAGTGGTTGGAACATTGTGTTTGAACATCTGTTTGTCGATGCATGATTCTGGTGTTATTAATCTTCTTTGTAGGTAAGCAGGTGATTCACCCTAACCAAATTGCTGTTGTCCAGGAACAGTTCTCTCCAAGCCCTGAAAAAATAAAGTGGGCACAAGAACTGATTTCTGCTTTTGAAGAACATCAGCGATTAGGAAAGGTAAATATTTCGTTAATACCACATAGTGGAAAGCAAGCTTGAATAATATTTAAAATTTAGAAAGCTCGATGGTGGCTGCGTGTGTTTATGTTTAAGTGGGCTGTGACTGAGAGTGGTGCTCGTGAAATCTGTAGCTGGCTGGAATATCGACTGTGTATTTATTATAAATGTGGCACATCCCAGGATGTTTTCACATAGCTGGGCTATCTTTCTCTCCCCGTTTTAACTTGCCGTAGCTGTGTACGTGTGTCTAGCTGCCTATCTCTGCGGCATCAGTGAATTAAAAGTACTTCTCAATTATGTTGTAGAATCATGGTGATGCTGTCAGATGAAAATATTTGCAATCAAAAGGCAGGTATCCTGGGAGAAGACTCAAACTGCTTGTGCAGGCATCATTTATGGGAAGAGATAAACAGAGGATTAGAAAGCCACGGTTTTCAGAAAATGTCTATATTGGTAAAATACTTCTCTTTTAGGGTTTGTTCCTGGAAACATCCCTACTAGAGAGCGAACTCACTTTTGAGCAAAACTGTTTGCAGGCTCTTAATCACTAAAAATGGGAATGTTTTATGCGCATTTGTACCAATTGCTGGACCTGATATTTGGATAGAGCATAAAGCAAATTAACACTAGAATATGATTGTTCCTAATTTAGTGCATCATTGAGTCTCACGTTTCCTGCTCTGTGGGTTTCTGCTATGTAAATATTGCGGTGGTGATGCACAATCTGTCTCTACTTTGTGCCAGTAATACTTAAATTAGGGGTCGCCTGAAGGAAGATTTTATGCTAGTTGCGGCATTGTCAGTTAATTATCTTAAAGGTTATTTGCTATAATCCAGTTTGCCTCTTTTTGAAAGAAAAAAAAAAAAAAGTTGCAGCTAAATATGTTTATCCTAGTTACGGCCAAACACAGGATAGTTAAAAAGCAAAGTCCCGATGTCAGAATGGCAAGTGCAGATAAAGAGAAACGGCTTACGTGTGTTTGTGAAGAATTCACCGCAACGAAGTTTGGTATATAAGACTGTGCCTAGATTTTCACTTTCTCCGGTGCTATACAAAGGTCTTCTATGCATTTCTTTGCTTTCCGATGGGCAGTAACACACTAGAATCTGTGCTTCCGAGTTTTCCTGCACTTCTAATACCACAGATGTTTTATATTATAAATTCTAAAAGAGGTCAAAGCAGAAATTGCGCTTTCATCTCAGGATAAAAGTGTTGCAAAGTATTTAGTCTGCCCTTTTCTATACTAGGTGACTATATCCTGTCTACACTATTTAGGTGTTTCTATTATGTCCGTTACGATGATATTTGGGTGCCATCCTGAGCAGTTATTTCAGGTCACCAGTATTAGGTTATATTTCTGCATCTCTTTGTTCCATTGCCCCTTGATTTTTAAGCGCAGTTGTCTTCATGAAAGTGATTTAGGGAGAAAATGTGCGACTGCTTTGTGCATTATCCTGACTTACAAAACTTGGACCTCTTACAAAAGGCATCATTATAAGCCTAGTGTTAGTGCAAACGTGTAGGTAGGTAGATGCAGAATTAAAAAAAGTCAAATGTCAGACCCTGCCAAATACTGTTTATCACTTGCCTATCAATTCATTTGAATTTAATCTCAGAAATCTCATTTAAGAAATACTCCTGTTGTTTAAACTACTGCTGAGGAGCAGGGGCTAAATTTAGCTATAGTGCTAGTATCACAAAAACCTGAAGGCTGTATTAAATACTGCATTAAACACAACTTTTATATTTAAGAATTCTGTATTTGGTGGGCATTATTCTTTGGATTTGTTTTGACGCTCCTATTTTATCAGCATAGTGCTAGATTGTTTCTGGTATCAGCCCTTTATGATTTTTCTTTCTTGTAATAAGAGCTTTTTAATTAGGTTCTAAGCTTCTGTAGTTATTCACAAAAACAGATTTGCTGGACGTTTGTGGCTTGGGGTATTTCCTTTAACCCACCAGGTTGCAGACGTCATGTATTTTTGCATATAGCGATCTATCAAAAAGAACAAGTGTCGGCAGATTAATCTGGGAGCTTTTGGATCTTGTGTTACTTCAGAGTCACTGGGCTTCGTAACTAAATCGGAAAAGCAGTTTTCTGTGGTGTGTTTCTTGCAAATTTCCTGAGTTTGCATTTTGGTACTGTAAGTGTGTCAGCAAGAAGGGCAGGCTGATTATTTAGCTTTTTCCAAAGCAAACACATCTCACTGAGGGAGCCTCTTGCTCCGTGTCCTAGGGACACGCTAAAATATGAGTAGCAACTTTCCCACCCCACCTCTAGACAAATAGCACACATTTTATAAATCCTCGTGTCCTAGTGAACCATTTCTTCAGCTTTCCTCTTCATTTTATTATATTAAAATGCTCAAGTCCCTAGGACTAAAAATATAACATGGTTGAGACTTGCATGATTAACATGGTTGAGACTTGCATGTTTCTGCTAAGTTATTAATCAAAGTTGAAAGCCAGGAAAAAATAAATTTGGGGGATTTGTGTGGCTGTTTGTACAGCAGGTAAGTTACCCGTCTTGTGTCCTTGGGATTGTAAATTGTTGTTAATTGGCTTCAAAGTTTGATCCCCTCAGTCAACAATATTTTATAATAAAATTCAGTATTAAGCTGCTATAATTTATTACAGATTAAGAGATACATTTATCATAATAATCTTTCTTTGACAGAAAGCAGAATCTGTCTACTTCATCTCAAAAACTAAAATGCTTTTACGTAGTAGATCTTCAATTTGAGCATTGAAATGACTAGAAATTAAAGTTGCATGGGATTTTAGATCCTGTGTCAGTGTTCACATAGAAGCCAATCCGAGATTTTTCTAGCCTAAATTATTTGGTCTCACATTATGGAGATAGACTTGTTTGGGGTATGTTTTCGTTTTATATCTGAAACCTAACTGAAAAATATTATTCCTAGAAAATGAATGGCCACTTTGCATTTGCAACAATTAATAAACAAATCTAACAAAAAAATCTTAGATATAGTATATAATTACTTATGAAAGCTAAATGCTCTCTCTAAAACATTGAGATGTAAAAATGAAAAATGTTAAAAGGTATTGGTTTTGTATAATTTTGATATTTTTCCAGTAAAATTGCATTACTACATGATGTGCTTCTCAAAATTAAATGCAGCATACAGAAAGCAGGGGTAGCTGCTGGGAAGGTCTAAACATAAAATAAATGTCATAGTGTGCTCAAAAATGAAAAAGGAGGGTAATAAACATTATTTTGGTAGTCTAAAACAGCTTCTGCTCTAAATATCTCAGGTATTTGCAATGCATTAAATAGAGAAATGATCTTATAAATCCAGATTATCTGACTCCAGGGGCAGAGTTAAAGAGTTAAAGGGGTAGAGTTAGTGGGAGAAGCTACTAGCTTGTTGCAAGAAAAAAAATCACACTTATATTAATAAAAGCACAATGCTCTTCACAATGTAAGTTAATGTTGAATGAAACGTACTGCTCTGTTTCCATTATCAATGCATTGGATACACGACTGTAATACCTTTTATATGGTGTCAGGGTTTACATAGGACAGGAAACTAAAATATTGAGTGTCCAACTTGTAAATACAGCATGTAGAATATCATTATTTTAACAGGATCTTCAGGAATTGTCAGTTTTTTTAATAATATTCAGAGAGAAGGGAAAGCAGCAGGGCAAAGTAAAAGGTTAGTTCCTCACTTGTATCACGTACTAATTTGCAAAAGCTTTACAAGAACCCGTACATTAAATCAGGGAGTACGGGGCTAAATACTGCCTCGAAAGTTAAGGGTCGGGTAAGGATTATTAAGAGTTAAGCTAATTCATTCACAAATCCCAGCTCTCAGATCAGTTGAATATTTTCGATTCCAGGGGGCAAAAGAGAAGAAATATCTGTACGTGCCATATAGGATGTTCCGAGTTCCTGGCAGGCCCCCAGCATATGTTTCTTGTATTATAGTCTGCGCATCGTGCATCATGTTCTCAGGAATAATACACATGCAGCCAAGCGATCTGCCAAACGGTACCGTTTCCTTCATGGACCTTCCTAGGGCTACAAAAATCCTAGGAATGCATTTATTTATACCGCATCTCCCCAACAAAGGGATGGAAATTTCCAGCAGCGGCTCTCTTATGAGAGCCTTTGTTTAGGAAAAGCGAACGCGAGCTACTGTATCTTGGAAACGATGGCGACTTGCGCTTGGGCCGGCTCCAGCTGCCAGCCCAGCCAGCGCAAGATCCACGGGCGGCCTCCTGGGAAGGCACTGCAGCCTCCACAGGCCGCTCCGGCCTCCGCAGGCATGCATCCCGCGGGCGCGAGCGGCTCCCAAGGGAACACGGGTGAGGATGCCTGGTCCCGGGGACCCCTCGTGTCAATCCCTAGCGTTGGATCCGGCTGCAGATCCGGCGGCTTGTGTGAGGTGGCCGCGTTTCGCCCTCTCCAGAGGCAGTGAACACAGGCTCCGCTGCGTCTCGGCACAAACGGATGGCGCCATGGGGATTTAGTGGCAGGCCTCTGTTACCTTTAAATGATTATTTTTAAATAATTACTGAGCACTTACTCATAACATATTTAAATAATAACCTATTTATGTGCATTATTTATTTTTTAAGCGGCCATGTCAAATTTTAATGTGAAAACTGGCAAGTAAATAGAGATAGAGAGAGCCTGCATTACACTAATCACACACTGTGTAATTTATTATCTGAAAAAGGTTTAAAAAATGTGGTCGGCGTCATAGTTGAAGGCTTTTTTCTTCAAAAGACCCATCTGGGGCAGGTTTCGAGCCCTTACAGCGGAGCAGGAGGGGGTGTGCTAGCTAAACGCTCGCGTTCCTGCGCTGGCACCACCGCTCTCAAGGGAGTTATGCCAGGTGGGGAGAGCATGGGACAAGTTTTCCTAATACGGGGCTGCAAAGGAAACTAAGAAACCCAAGCAGAAACTCATCTGCCTGCCAGCTCCCCGCCTGCTGGCGTGCGGTGGGTCGGGATCTCCTTTCCTCTGGGATTAAAGACACTTCAAGTGCGGCCCTTGTGCAGAGGGATGAGGATGGTGCCTTGATGTTGCCCCTCGGCCCAAGAAGCTTCACATTCCTCCTCGTGGCTGCGGCGTGGGGCTGAGCGCTGCCTCCCCTTCCCAGCACCGGGCGAACAAGGCGCCGCCAAGGCAGCTCCCCGCGTTGCAAATCTGTGCTTAAAAAGTACTAACGAGGCCAATCGTGCTCACGAGCCTCGTTACGCTTCCCAAAGGCGGGTCTTACAAGAGATGTAATGTTCGAAGCAGATGGCCCCTTTTAGGGCGTACTGAGGGAATTCAGAAAGTCTGCACAGCCAAAATATTGTTTCAGCTAATTTAAGTAGCAGCAGCCTTAGCGCTTCTGCGCTTCTCCGTTAGCGGGTGTTTTCACAGATGAGGGGAAAGCTTTGCTACAAAAGCTCTGTCAACTCCAGTGGAGAATCTCAGTAAAAAATGACTGTTTAATCCTGCTCAGCAAGTGAATCCCAAAGAAGAAAAATAGAGTACACGGAAGTAATGGTGATTCCGCTGCTGTTGACGGCGCGGGCTTCCCTGTTACTGCGTTTCTCTCCTGCGCTGTGTCTTATGGCTGCCTTCCCGTCAGTATCAAATGCCTTTTGTGTGTTTGGTAGGCATTTGCTTCCAGTTGAAATTTTCTAGGCTATATTTAACAAACTGTTCCCATGACTGTAAACCTCAAGTTAGTTTTAAGTGGCTTAATTAAAGGCAACTGAGGATACTAAAGTCTTAATATTAGTTACTTTTCATTTTTCCATATAATAATAGTGATGCTCGCAGGGGGAAAAAGGCACGGTTGGATGCAATGTTTGTCCTGGAAGCTGCTTTTGTGCTGTAAAATAAGGCTTTGCTTGGCAGCGGCACCTCCACCGGCGCGCTCTCCAGGATTCCCCCAGGCCCAAGATGAGAAGCAGCATAGAAGCTAGTTTGGACTATTCCTGATTTCCTGCGCTCTTTTTTTTCTGCTTCTTTAATTTCATTTTCTTCCTACTCTAGATAAACAGGAAGGCAACAGCCACAATCAAAAGGAAACTAAAGAAAACCTAAGCACACCAGTAAAAACCCTCCTGTCTGCCCTTCACCCAGGGGTCTCAAACAAGTTGTTCTCCTCCCAGTGAGAAACCCTGGTGGTTTGGAGCAGTTTCCAGGGTGGATCTCTGGTCCATCGCGGCTGTCCTCAGCGCTTCTGAACCCATTTTGTCGGGCTGTGAAATGGGAAACCAGCCCGTCCGGCTCGCGGCGCAGGGCAAGCCCCACGCGCAGTGGGCTGGGACAGGGAGCGTCGGGCAGCACAGGTGACTCTTCAAGACCCCTGTAAGGGAGCTCGTAGGTCACTGTTCTTCTTCGTCTTCCCCTGCCTCGCTACGGACCTGCAGAAGGGGTCATGAAGCCCTTCCCGAGCACTTTCTGCCAGAGTTCTTACATTGCTGCCAGGGATTTATTAGAGGTAAAAATTAATCTACATTTCTTTTGGTTGCTCGTTCGCAACCTCCTGCATCATCCCATCTGCTCCAAGAGGGAGAATCCTATCTCATAAAGCCAGGCTGCTGCCTAGCTCTGGCAATTTGAGCTGGTACATCCTCTAACCTAACACTCATTCCAGTATAACACTGGTAAAAAGACAC
>VZSV01000013.1:6503992-6520053 GCA_013398735.1 Nothocercus julius
GCGGGGTCCTCCGTGGGTGCCACACACGGCTCTCTGCGGCGCTGAGATGCCAGTGCCACCAGCGATGGCACCACGAGAGCTCGCGGGCACCGCCAGCCTGGCGCACCGAGGAGCGGGACGAACGGGTCGGCGGTCCCTCCCTCCCTCCCCCGGTGGGGCGCAGAACAGAAACACCCCCCACACACAACTAGGGCAAGCAGAGGGGAGGCGAGGTGGCTTCGCGCCCCGACTCCAATCCAGAAGGGAAACTTCAGAAATCTGTGCTAGGAGAGCCAAGCCGCTACTCGTAATGATGTCCCTCCGTACTCAGAAGGCCTCATCCTTCAAACTGCTGCTACAGGTGCCTGCAACCTGCTGCAGTCGTTTGAAGCTCAACATCCTGGGGAGAAAAAGGAGAGCTAAGTACCTGTGCTACCTGTCTGGGCCGCCAACGCTTAAGGTGGCGTTCCGCGTAGCTCGGGGTTGTGATTTTGCTCCTATTTCTGCTAACACTGGCAATGTTACTAAGGCTGCGATACCAAGCGCACGCATCAATTAGGAGGTTTCCAAAGTGGAGCTTGCCGAAGATAACAAAACACTTGTCCCCGTGTCACACATGAGTGCATGAATGAGCCTGGAAGACGTGGGGGACGACTTCATGCTGCTGGCAGAGCCCAGCCTGCCTCCCGACCACAAACTTCTCTCTCTTAGCCTTTGCAGTGCTCCCTAAAATGCAGCAATGTTTGTGCAGGTCTGGTGCACTGCGGGATGCGACTAGAAATGCTTTGTATTCCCGCTGTACCTCCCGTCGTAACGCTGCAGCTCAGATGAGTTGGTAGTGGATGTATTGCTGCCCATCTGACCATCTCTGCCTGTTTTACCTGCGGCAGAGACCTTAAAATCTCCATTCGTGCAGCAGTAAGATGTTACAAGAGGTTATGAAATGAAGGGAATTAGCTGACTTCACCATGTATGGTGTCTAAGCTTTGTTAACCATTGAGGATATGCCAAATTTACAGAAAGAAGACGCACCAAAAGGTCGGTAGTAAACGTAAGTATGCCTCTACATACATACATAGGAAATTACAGTTTCTGGCCTCCTTAGTGATTTAACTAACATGTATTAATGAAAGTCCACATGTGAGAGAAATGTGTAAAGCTCAGGTTTGCAAGCAAAAGGCACTGAATTAGTGCAGGTATCTCTTTGTGTTTTTGTAAAGCCTAGATTTTCATCAAACGTGTGCTTCAGAGTAAGGCAGAAGCAGGGAAAATCTCAAGGATGTCCCAACTTTCCAGTCTTGTTTTGCTTTTAGTGATACGTGTTTCTGACAAGTTTATCAAAAAACTGCTGCTATAGCACTGTATTTGAGGGGTGGATGGAAAGGATTTTTTTTTTTTAATCACTATTCTGGCTGTAAATTAGCCCACATTGAGCTATTTTTTTTCACTTGAACAAAAGCACAATTGACAGCAAAGCTTAGAGAAAATAGGGAGGGAGCTGTGAGCCCCAAGGCTCCCCTGGGTATTGAACCAGAGCAGGGGGAGGCCTTGCCTGTGCCCAGAAGTTGAAGGGCACTGAGAATCACAACAAAGCAATGGAGATTTTTATGTTTCACTGACTGTTTTTGCAGCTGCATCTTCCTCCCTCCTCCTCCCCCTTTATTTCATGTGAGAACCGAGTATGAAAATACCAAGTAGGCTTTCTCTCCCTTTACAGTAAATATGCATCAAAAGAAGTCCAGAAATCACCAGAGATCAGAGGTTGGTGTTTTTGTTTTTTGTTTTTTTTTTCCTTCAAGTTTGTCATGGGCAAATGCAGCGTTGTTCCTCTGCACCCTCCTTCACCTTTATTATCCTGTATCTAAGAACACTATCTAAGAATGATACTCACTGACTGTATTGGTGGCTCTGTGTGATGATTGTCGAGTCCCCCAGTTCCAACTGCCATTTGGAAAGGATCTGGCAGAATTTCCTGAGCTTTCCCCCTTTCCACTGAGCTGCCTCTCCACGCAGACCTCCCATTCAGACCTTACAATATATGCTAAATCATCCCTTTCCATGGTAAAGACAGGAATTTTCCTGAGAGCTGTCTCTGCAAGTCCTTACACTGCATATAGAAGAGGAAACTCTCCTTCCTACCCTCTAGTTTCCCGGACTGTCCTTGCTATGGCGGTCTCTGCTTAAACATTTACAGCAGTGGACTCTCTTCCGCTTTGAAGGATGTATTTGATTTTCCCTTTCCCTGTCTGGAAGGCCTACAGCACTGTGGTTTAGAGGGGGGAAGAGCGTTCGTATTTTCATGTGGGGTCTCCCTGGCTCTTTCAGTGCTCTGACTTCACTGCACCTTTGCCTCGGGGAGCAGACTGTGGTGGGCTGAAATACTCTGGCCACGGCTTTCTAAACAGGCGGGTATCCTGCCTCATCCACCTCTCAGTCTCCTGCACAGGAGGTGTCTGCCTCCGGTGATACTTCTCCATACCATTTCTTGGGAGCTATGTATGAGGAATGAGTCCAGAGGGCAAACTCCTACATGTTGAAAGTACACTCCGCTTATTGTGGTTAAGGTACTGAACAGCTTTAGGCCCTTTAAAACATTTTTTTTTTTAGTTTGAATCTTATTTTAAAATAGACTTACCTTTGATAGACTGAGATATAGAAAAGAAAAACGATTCTTCTCTCATAAGAGTACAGAGTGGAATATTTGCCAAAATCACTAGAAGTCCAGCGTTTGGTTCAATGTCTTGTTAGCCAAGGCTTTTAGTTATTTTGGGGGAATTATTTTAGATGATTTTTCGGTTAGAGTGGTCTCTGCTGTTACTATTACAGTCACAGACAACATCTTGTTTGTAGAGCCGTAAAATGCTTTAAAGGCTTCAACTGAAAAGTCATTGACCAAATTGAAATTAATTTTATCCAAAACAGTGTCCTGAATGTCCAGGCGGTAAAAAACATTTTTCACCACGTACAAACTGTGAATTGTATTTGAAATTGCATTTCCTTATTAAAATCTGTATTGCCGAACCTCCCGCTGGCAGCCACCGTTTTCCTGAAAAGTGACACGTCCCCTAGCACTGATGGGATGGCAGGGCTAGTGCAGATACAGCCAAACAATTTCCTAGTGCTGGCCAGGATGCTGCAGCAGCCTACACCCAAAAAGTGCACGGAGGACTGCAAGGTGTGCAAGGAAGGAATACAGGCGGCAGCCTTCTTGGGTTTAGTGAGGAGAGCTGCTTTTGTACTGACCCACGAGGGTGGGAACGGTTCTACAAAGCTCTATTAAAACAGCATATTGCTGATGTCACAAATTATGTCATTTTTCAGCAAGCTGTTAGGCAGCAGCAGGATACTTAGAAGTCCCAATCTGAGCTCACAGCTTGAGGCCTCATCATCCATTGAAGGCAAGGAAATACTCCAGTCCCCTGGCCCTCTGTTTACAAATAATATATCAAGAATCAGGATTCCCACAAATGAACTTTCGGGCACTGACCTAAAGGGAATATATATATATATATACATATTTTTGTTTTCTACGTATGTGAATAGGGGGGCATGGGTGGGTGTGTATCACACAAAAGTACAATTGAAATCTGCAGTCTGCCATGATTTTTTTTTTTAAACTTTTTTTTTTTTCCTTCTTTGGCATTAGAATTGATTCTTCATAATCAGATCTGTGGTTATTTCACACACACAACCCCCTATCAGAGCTAGAAGAGACAGCTGCATAAAAAGGGATACTAAGTACTCCATTTCTTCTCTTCAAATTGTGTTTATATATATAGTGCTTATATAATATAAAAGATTTCTGATTTAAAAGCATATACATAGCATGTCTTTTATCTATAATGGAATTGAGTAGATTATGAGTAATAAAATAACAGAAATGTCTAAACACATACTAATTAGTAGAGCAGAACAGCTTGTTGAAGGCGCTTCTCGTCTCCTTGATAAACAATATTTATATATATATATATGTGTGTGTATCCCCCTCCCCCAGAGTGGAATATGCCATCAGGTTCTTCTGACAATGCAGCTATGCCCAGGATATAGACACACTACGTTATAAGACATAAAATAAAGATTATACGACCAGAGGTTGTGCAACAGCCCAAAAGAAGAGTTAAATTCAAAGGTGAAGGTGCCACACGCATCACCGCGTTCTTCTTCCCTACCACGTATCAATGCGAGCCAAGGACGGAGCTCTGCATTTCCTGACTGTGGCCCACGTATTGACACACCTGCATTAACAGAAGGAGTTACTGGCAGGGAGATGGATTAGATGTCCAGACAAGGGGGTGGTTTCTTTTTTTTTTTTCTTTTTCTCCCTGCACTTTCTCATTAAAACGATCTCAATACCGTGCTACTTATTTGCGGACATAGTTTGCTGTAACTTCCTCTACTGGGCCTGGTATTACAGGGTTGGATTAGCTGCTCCTCCGTCCCGTGCCCCTGATTTAATTGCTGCTGCTGCTGCTCTCCCCCACTATCTGCACAATAAATGCTGTTGCTTACAGAAACATGATTACAGGATTAGAATTATTGGGCCCTCGCCCAGACTAACATAGTGACATAGCAGAGCGCTGGCACCTTTGAAAGCTCCACTGACCTCAGGCATCTGTACATCAAAGGCCACGGCCACAATCTGAGCTTCATTAGCTTTCAAGGCTGAAGTTACAGGAGCTCTACTTCCTCAGCCACTAATAGGAAACACTCTCCTCCATTTGCTGGTGAGGTGTTAAAAGTTCCTCTTAACATCAGTTACTGAGCTGCAGCTTCACCAGTATCTTGGCAAAATAAAAATGACTTGTGGAGTGGGAGCTGAGTTCAAACTGAAAGGCGAAGTTGGGCATCCCTTGCTTGAGCAGAGGGCACTCAAAAGCGCAAGGACATTTTGAGATTGAGGACGACGAGGCCCCTTCCCCCTGGGGAAAGCACCCCAAATTACAGGCTCTGAGCCAGGGGGACATTTGCACCACTGAGGAAGGGCGTTTATCTGGCTGCACCAGCTCTCCCATGACTGAGATATCTGAAGGACACTGCTCTTAATTTTTAGGACGTGATGCAGAGGCTTATGCAGACAGGGAGGCTGGGCAGACCCATGGCTCGGAGCACACATGTTGTAGGGTCTGCGACGACGGTGAGAAATCTCACCTCTAGCCCCAAGGTTGGATGGGAGCAACCTGCACCTCTGAGATAACAAATGCAAGGTAACATTTAATCCCACAGAGGGAAAAGCTAGTCAGAGGGAGAACAGCACTACGTAGGATCTGATTTAATTTCTGGTTCTAGAGTATGAATATGTCCCCTCAGCTCTGTGTACCTCATCTCCCCTTTATACAACCAGCCCAATAACATACCCTCTCTCATGTCTACTTAGACGATCAATGTGGCGGCACAGACCACCTCTTGCTGTTTGCACAGTCCTGGCATAGTCAGCTGCGGCTCGTAGTCATTACCCTAACTGAATAGTAAAATCAGCTAGCACAGGGAAGCCAGCTGGTAGCACACAAGTGGTGTAGAAGAAGCCCAAGGAAGACTTTATGCCTGTCTGTGCAGAAAGGGGGGCAGAAATACTTTATTCCATAAAAGTATTTGGAACTGGTAAAATACAGTCCAGTACGGTGGGACTGGAGAACTAAGAAACAGCTTTATATGACAACTGAAGGTCCAGAATGCAGAGTTTGTGTTAGAACGTCTTAACAAGACCAAAGAAAAGATAGGAAAGTAACACATAGTCCCAGAGTGAGAGAGTTTACACCAAAGGGCTTCCTTTTCTTTCTTGAGTCAAACCAGCCTTCTCTGGTGCCATAGTGGCATCTTCTGTTCTCTTCTTCTTTTATTGCTCTTTTCTTCTTCTTCTCTAAAAAAAAAATTATGCCAAATAAAGCACTTGCCAGTGAGCCTCCCATCTGGGACAGCTGGGTGAAGTGGACTGCCCAAGTGCTACCAAAGGTGAGCCTAAGGATTACGCCAGTCTCTGCAGTTAGGCTGCTCCTTCTGCTTGGGAGGTAGGGAACTCGCCAAGTGCGAGGGGTTTCCTTGCAGCTTGAAAATGTAGTAGGCTCAGGTGTTATCAGGGTCACATGCCAGCATTGAAGTCTTTTCCAGCTTGCGTGTTTGATAAAGCTCATGCATTTGCTCCAGCTAGGAAGTTTAGCTTAATCTCCTGGGTTTGGGCTGCCTTAAGGAGCTTGTTCATGTCTTCAGAGCTCATTTCAGTAGCTTTAGTTTGGATACTAAACTAAGGCGAGGTTAGAAACCACAGAATAGGAAGAAATCAGCTGAATTTCAGCTAAGCACCTTTTCACCGCAGACAGAGGGTTTACAAGAAGGCAGTAATTTCCCAGGAAGTTGTCAATGGATTTCCTTTTAAATTAAATAACAAGCATTCAAAGACATTGGATTTCCTTCTTATTTTTCATGAATTCCCGATGTTCTCCAGGCTTCACTTTTGCCACACTCACCAGCCTGAGACTCCCACCTCATGTCCTGCAGCAACGCTCAATGACAGTGCTCAAAAGTGAGAGTTTGTAAATACTCTGGGAGTCCCTGCTGTTACTGCAGAAATCTGAGCCCTTCAATCCGCAGACTCTGGAAACACGTGAGGTCGGTTAGACGTGCCCGCTCCTCGGGGCAAGGGCTGCGCGTGGGGTAGGGTACCTAAGCGGGTACGACCAGGAGCCACAGTGTTGAGATGGTCAATGTGAGAGTGCTGCTCTCTGGAGCTGGCACGCTCCTTATAGCAGTCCTTGGTGTGCTGCTCCCATTGCAGCTAGTGGTTATTGTCTGACAGATTTGGGGATGCTCAGGGCTCTCGGAGACCACATCCTGAGGGTCCAATGCAATGCCCAAGGGAAGGGGCACGATGGGAATTTTATATTGAGATGAGTCCAGAAAATATGAAGTTTAAAAGATTCAGGAATGCAAATTTCTAGGATCATCTCTAAATAAGAAAATAATAAGGGGGGGAAGGAGGGGGAAGGCTTCCCTCTCTTTCTCCTGCCTTGCCAGCACGCCTTGAATAACAGGGAGGCGATCTCAGGAACACTCATTCCAGCCTCCTGTTCATAAGTAGCAGGAAGGCCTGTCAAACCTGTCAAACTCCTTGAGCTCCTGGGGTTTACAGACTTCTCTCAGCTACCCCAAGCAAAACCACAATCCCATAAAGAAGCTTTTTTTTTTTTTTTTTTTTTTCAGTAAAACCTTCTGCCATTTGCCTGAAGCCAACAAATCACTAAATTAAAAGAAAAAAAAAAATCCATTTCTAGCTTGGAGATGTCCCTTCCCCCCATGTGCTCTCCTGATAAAGCCCGGAGCAATGGCCTAGCAGAGGCAGTTTTCTGCAGGGATCTACCACCACGGTGCTTGTCAGAGGCCAAAATCTGCAGTCCTCACCGAGGCCAAAGCCTCACTGACACAAGTGGAGTTGGCCTGTGTAAGGACTGCAGAAATGACCACCTGGTTTCACTGTAAGCTCAAACCTGGAGTAGGATGGCTTGCATTTATTCCTGTCCCTTGCTTCCTAGGCACTTGGCTCTGTCTCATTGCCCTGGTGTGAATCCCGAGCTATTTGCTGGTCAGGGCAGGGCTCACTGTAATCTCACCACCCCTCCGCTAGCTGCTGTAGGTTTGCACAGAACAGCAGCAAAGAGGAGGATGCGGTTGTGGGTCCTCTGTTTATAAGCCTGAACTCGGAGAACTGCTGGGTCCCTTTCTACAGGACTCCTTCCTTCCCCTTGACAGCGCTACTTTCAAGGTCAGGATTTCGGAGACAGGTTTAGAAGAGATATTCAGACTGATCAGACCTCCCTTCGCTCCTTTCATTTCCTCACCTGCAAGTTGTTTTGAAAACAAAAAGTCCCGATTCATCGCGCAACCCTTACCTTCATGCTAAACCCGTGGGCCGCCAGTCTCCAAACCCCGCTCTGTCCCAGCACGGAGCCAGCGTGTGGCTGATCCAAGACTCAGTCAGCCACAGTATGAACCACCGTGGTGGCCTTAGATCTCTGCCAGGTTATGGCATCTAATACAATGATAGAAGAAAATGTAGCCTCCAAAAGAGGAGTGCAGAGGCAAAGCAGCAGCCACTTTGGAAAACAGGATTGGATTTATGCAAACAGAGTTGTAGGGGTGCATTAGACCCTGAGTTAGAAGCTTGACCGTGGACTTTTGTCAGCTATTTTTCAACTTCACCTTGGGCTTGTCCCAGCTGTGTGAGGGTGACAGAGCCCTGGCACAGGCTGCCCAGGGAGGTGGTGGAGTCTCTTTCTCTGGAGATCTTCCAAACCCACCTGGATGCCACTCTGTGCCATGTGCTCTAGGTGTCCCTGCTAGAGGAGAGGGTTGGACTAGATGGTCTCTAGAGGTCCCTTCCAACCTCAACCATTCTGGGGTTCTGTGTGATTCTGTGAACTGGCATATGACCTAGCCAATTATCACACTAGCTGTATGTCAAACCATCTTGTTTTATTTGTAGGTGGCAGATCTGATGACAGGTCACCATAATTTTTTTCATGTGATTTCTGAGAGATTCTATCATGATAGAATCATGGCAACACCATAGCAAATAAAACAGTGATTACCCAATGTGAGCAAAAAGTGGCAACTTCAAGCTGCAATTTATTCACAATACGGGAGACGTGCTTTGGCAAGAGATGAGCACTCATCAATGCATGTATCGTAGGGGCAGAAATATAACAGAAGTCTGCTAACAACACAGTAAACAATGATCTTGTGAAGACTTAAACAAAACTGGAAACGTACCCTGAAATGCAGATTTCGGAAGCTGGCACTTGGCCACTATGCATCTAGCTTAACTCAGCATGCAAAAATAAATCACGTTGAAACACTTAAAATGTATTTAAGGTCTAGTTTTCCAAGACGCATTCATGTGAGGTAAAGAGGTCTTTGCTACATCCTTGAGAGTAACAGAAGACAAGGCAGCAGAGCCCAGGATGTCCATACTATGTGAAAAAGGAACAGTAAATTGACTATATTAGGCTTATTCTTCATTAGAGTGCAAAATTTGAAGCATACTTTCTTCTAGCACTAGTGACTTTTCAAGTAGGCCCTTAATAGAGGCAAACAGAAATATCATGACAGAAAACATGAGTTCCTCTCCAATATATTGCCCTAGTCACCATCCATTGGGAACTCTCCCTAGGAAAAGAGACAAAATAAACACAGTTCAGGGTAAAATCCATCCTCAAGCATGGATCTTATCCAAATGTGGCACATAGACAAATATATATTAAAAGCAGATGTAACTAATATACTTGCCAATTTTATATATTTTCATCTTTGAAAGAATGTTAAAGTAGGGAGAACAGTTCACACAAAAATATAAGAAAAATTGTTGTTGGGCTCTTTTATGTTTTTTGCTTTTCTTGCTTAAGACCAATCAGTGCAGTTCAGGATGGAGGATGCCCCATTAAGTCAGGAATCGTATCCCCATAGCTGCCTCTACTGGGTTTCTAATGGAAAGGGTAGGAGCAGGCCATGCACACACCGATACTTCCACCACACTTCTGCAGCCCACTCACCACCTCACCAAGACCCCCCAACTCATTGCACTATCTCAGACCACTACACCAACAGTCATTAGTGTCATGGAAGGACTAGAAAGACTTTCATTTCCTGCCTTCTAATGAAGCAATTTCAGATTTCTGCAGAAATTCCATAGGTGCTGCGTTACCAAAATAGCTAAAATTGGGGCTGGTAGTGCCACTTCCCATATCCGCATCACGACCTTTAATCGTGTACATTCATGAAGAAGCCCCAAAGGACTTGCCTGAGAGCTAGTTTGACTTCAGATCCCAGGGTAAGTATGCAAAGCTAGCAATTAGAGCAAACTATCAATTTATCTGTGACCTGAGCAAATAAGATGAGAAGTCATTAAGACACAATAATGTGGAAGTCTGAGCTTCAGATGTTAACAAGCCACATTTCTGAGCAGACACAAGCTTGAAAAGTTACAGGAAAGGGTAGGAAATATTTCATAGGTAAGATACATGTCCTCAAGATTTTATTTAAGAGGTAAAAATAGCCAGTACTTTGCCTTATGTTACTGTATAATTGTAGGAAACTGAGGGGCAACACATTAGTGGATTAGTGGAGCAGAACAGACCTCCGAGCTGCTCACTTTGCCTGTGGAAGAATTGGTAGGATACACATAACTGGTGTGCGCTCAAGGCAGCCACGCTGGCTCCTGCTCCACTGGAAAGAGAAGTGTTTGCCACATGGGAGCCAAAAACGTTGGCAGGAAAATAACTTCAGTTTCCAAACTTGATAAGGAATATCACAAGCGGGAAAACAACAGGGGGAAAAAAAGCACTCACCTGGACCAACTGATTTCACCTTAAGGCTCTGACCCCATAATTCTGTGTATGTTTGGAACTAATTATTTTTTACAAGAGACAGAAAGAGAGCTTAAAGGCAACTTCTGAACCTCGGGTAAGTCAAGGGTGTGTGCGCCCATCGTCTGCTAGTGGCGCTGAGGAGAAACGAACCGGAGACGTGGCGGAAGGCGGTGCAGGCCCTCCGGCCATGCCCGTAGCCAGCACGGAGACCTGCGTGACACCGTGTGTGGCACGCATGGGACACAGGTGCCGCAAAATGATGGTGAAAGGAGCCCCGGCTCTCACATGTGCTCCATGGATACTGATCATTCTGTATTTCTCCCCCTGAGGGCCTCGTGTCAGCCTCAGATGCAGAAGAGGGAGAGAGAATAGCGTATTTTTATCTAGACTTTACCATGAAGAAGAGCGATAAAACCTTATGAGCCATTTTGGCGCATCTATAGCCTTCCATATCTACGGCCGTTTGTCTTCTGAGCCTAATGGAAAACTGCGCTGGATGCTACGTCCACTGTTACTGCTTCAGTTTCCTTTTATTTATTTCCCTTGCCTCTCAAGAGTCACTCTGAGGTCCCATTACCTCCTGCTGACCAGGGAAGGCTATGAGAACAAATATTGCTAGTAGATTAAAATATACACGCTGTCACAAGAAAAGCACACGGAAGGGGACAGGGGACCTGCTTAGCAAAGACTGGCTGGGGCAGAAATTTGCCAGAAGGATGGCAAGACTTGGTGTAGACCTGATCTCTGGGAAAGGCAGAACTTCCGCACTCCTCCCATGGCCAAACTGCAGCTTGGAGCTGTGCATACTGAATCAAAACGGTGTTTCCTTCAGATTTCAAATGCAAGTTTATTTGCAAAAAAAAAAAAATCAAACAATAAGCCTTTGCTAGTGATGGCAGGGCCACTGTGGACTCCAGCTGAAAGAGGAGACTATGCACACTTCAACGATCCACTCTGCAACAAAGATGGTAGGTTGGCCATCGTCTTCAAGCAAGACAGTATCTTTGCTGAAACAACGGACATCATTAATCCTCCATCTCTAGGGCAAATGAACTCAGTAGTCTGTGCTTGACTCAGGCTGCAGCAGACTGTATCTGCTGTATTTGGACATTTTCCTTTCTAGCGTCTGCTAAAAAATTATTAACAGGTGCTGAAAAACGTGGCCTCCAACCCAGAGACCAGGAGCCAAAATACCAAAGGGGAGAAAGTCGGTTCTTGACAACCGCCTGACTGCAAGGCCTGATGAGCCAGAGAGGCAATCTGCCGCTCCACGAGGTGCCAGATCAGAGGAGGGGGCAGCAGCACCCCATGCAATTAGTCTGTTTTTTTTTTCTTTCTTTCTGAAGCTACAAGTGGCAAGGACCAGTTCCTCGCCTCGGTGAAGTTATAAGCCTGGTGATTCCCCCCTCATGCTAAAAAAAGAGTTGGACCAGCTTGCAGGTGATTTAATGTTAGGCTGTCTGGATGCAGACATCCTGGATACCCAGGTTGCAAACCAAAGTAATGCAACATTTGCTGTGCAAATGTCCCCCGGCCACGTGCATGTCCCAGGGAACACAGGAGAGTAAGCTCTGAGGTACCATATAGTCATACACATATGGGCAAAACAAGCCCGTATGGAGTAAGTAAGCATAGCCCTACGCCTGTACGTCCACTGCAGCATCCCTCCTGGGCAGGCTGCTTTACAGTTCACACGTGAAGAGGAGCGAGCGTTGCGGCCAGTCCCACGGAGAGGCGGCCGCCTTGCTGGACAGTTCCCAGCGCGCCGCAGCGCGGCCGGCGCAGAGCTCCCCGGCAGCGCCTCGGCACGGGAGAGCTTTGAGGACGCTCTCCGCGCTGGAGCGCGCTTTGGAGCACTGCTCGGGCCTGGCTCTTGCCGGCGCGTGCCGGGGGCTGCCGGGCGCCGCGCGCCAGGTGCCCAAAGCGGCTGGAGGCGCCGCTTTCTTGCCTTGCTGCGCGGGCAGCCGTCCCGGAGGAGACAGTGCCCAGGCACCAGCCCCAGCGCGGCCGCTGCTCCCTGCGAGCCCTGCTCGCTTGGGGCCTTTCAGAAGCAGGCGTTTGCTGTCAACTCTGGCACGGGAATAAAGAAAAAAATAAATAAATAAAACAAACAGCCTCCTCTCCTCAAAAAGCAGTTTTTTGAGGCAAGCGGGCAGAACATAATATGAGCCTCAGGGGTGAACGGCAGCGAGTGCTCAAGTAGTAGAAAAGCTGTTTGCCAGGAGCAAACAGCTCTGGGAAAAGAGCTGTGCTTCGGTGTTTGAAACCATTCAAAGGGAAGTGTCCGAGGGCTGCCCGCCCAGCGTAGCCTGGAGTGCTGCTCTGCGGCACGGTATTTGTGCCAGCCGATGGGCAGCGAATGGGGGAAGATTTCTTTAAATTTCTCTAACATGGGAGAAAAAATACTTTCTGGATTTGTCTTGAGGGCAGAGTTGGAATGAGCCGAGCTGGAAATCTATACTGGCAACTAGAATGTAACATTGTCCCAGAGAGATCCCAAACACGATATGCTTTCCTAAGCAGGAGTAGCCAAATTTTCAAAGCTATCAGCAGCATCAGGAGGAAGCCCTTTAAATGACCTTGCTCTGCTTTTGGACAGTGCCCATGCAGCTGCCCAAGCCCAGAGGTTTCCAGGGATGTCGCCACAATGCCCACTCCAGTCCCCACTGCCCCTAAACGCTGCTCTTCATTTGGACTTTCCTCTCCCCGACCATCCAGCATCAGTCACGAGGAGAGGGTTGGCCAGCAGTGATGCATCCCTTGCCTAGTTCTTTAAAATCCTTTCTTACACCACAGCAGAAATACAAGTGGAAAATCGCGCGGTACAGCTGTGCTTCTGAAATGCACCAACTCCAGTTACGGTCCTCACACTCAACGATGGACTTCGGGCCAAAATGATCTCTGATTGAGAGATGAAATCTTTGAGCTGAGTCTATTTCTGCTTTACTAAGCTTAGTATATCTCTAAGTATAGAGATACACTCTATCATATATACTATAGATACAGTATAGATATAGCATAGAGATATACTCTCTTAGTGTATCTCTCCAGCAGTTACTTAACACCTGCTGGAGAGACGGCACCTCTTGGCAAAGCACAGCTGCAGATCCTCGGGGGTCAAAATGTGCACATGTATAGAGTGCATAGCTAGTCATTAATGCATAACATCTCCCTGCTGGTCATTTAAATAAATTATTAACAGAGGCATCACCAAGAAATGAGCCAGTTGCCACCCCAGCCGTTAAGGCCGACCCTCTACGTCAGTGTAGGTTTTGCTTGTAGGAGTGCTTCAAAATTTCTAAACCTATTTTAAAGCCAAATAGGAGCATACTGTAGAAGCCACCTGTAAAGACATGTGTGTGCACGCATGTATGTGCATATATGTGCACTGCAATTAATGTTCGTAATAATTTGTTTGAAATGGGAAGCACGGGATTCCTGGAGCACCTATGTATTTCCAGCCACGTTTCTCACTCACCACACCAGTCTTTACTGCCGCGTAGTCTAGATTGCTTACAGAGAAAGTGTGATCCTGGCTTTGCTTCTGTATCCTGCGAAAGCATTGCCTCATGGATTGCCTCTCCACAGTTTTATACATGGAGATGCCTTTGCTCTCCCAGTGCCATAGGATGCCACAGCCCTCACCAGAAGGGTGTTCCCGCTGCGGCAGGGGCCGGGCTCGTGCGGCAGCGAGGGAACAGCTCGGCACGGTTGCTCCCGAACTCCGCAACGCGCCGCGTTCAGACCAGCTGCCCAGCAAACGCGGCGGCGGCGGCTGAGCTCGGGGCTGCCCCGCGAGCGCCTGGCGCACGCAGCCGCTGGACTCTCCTGGAGCTCCCTGTCTTTCCTGACGCTCCAAGCTCACTTTTGGGAAGTGTCCCCCTCATTTTCATCTAGAGCTGAGGAAGGGGTGCTGCACAACGCGCAGGCCCTCCGCAGACGCGCCCCTGAGGAAGGCAGGGAGCCGTGCCTGGGCTCCTGGCAGGCTTGGGCCCGGCTTCTCCAATGGCCAGGGAGAGGAAATAAAGGGAACGTCACAAAACAGGCTGCCCACGCAGAGCTGCGGCTGCTCCTGAGGAGAGCTGGCCGCGCGCCGCAGCCTTGGCCGTGCCGCCGTGACGAGGGGGTGGCCGTGTCCTCAGAGAGCTCAGGGTGGCTGAGTGCCAGTGCTGCCGCCCTCCCGCCTTCCAGGCTAGGGTTTTTTTTTCTTTCCCCTGTACCTTGGGAAAATCTCTGTGGATTTCACCCCCTAGTGCCCGTGGCCTGAGGTACTGGGTGCCTTGCTGTGTGTGGGGCACGTAAGGCCTTGCTTTGCAGTCGCAAAGGGTTGTCCCTGGAAATTAGGCACTCTCAGGCACTGCAATCTAGCCCTGGCTCTTCCCCAGGGAAGCTGGAATCCACCGAGCTGCCTGGGCCGAGGCTCCCATCCCGCCACGCAAAATCTGGCACGGTGGGAGGGTGAAGGAAGCCCCTTGCAGGAGGGCCTGGGGTGCCCACGCTGCCTTTCGGTGGTCTGTGGCTTTCAAGGAGGGGTTTGACGTCACCGCGGAGAGCCTGCGTTTTTGTGGGATCCAAGTATTCCTTAATTAGGTGGTGTCTCTTAGCAGAAAGCAAGGAGGGCTTGTATTTCATTTTGCGTTGCCGTTTTAATCTGCTCCCTTTGGTGGCCCTTTGGCTTCCTCGCAGTCCAGCCCAGGGCACAGGGGCCCCCAGAGCCCGGCCAGGTTTGTGGGCAGCGACAGGGGCTGAGCCACTCGGCGGGCTTGAAGGGCTTGAACTGGGCCCTTTCCAGCAAGGAGGAAATGAGAATTTCCCCCTGGAAAGGGGTTTTAAGCCCGTGCAAGTGATTAACAACACCAGCGCTGGGAGGCTTTGGCGCAGAGAGGCCCGCTTGCTCCAAACGCGCTCCCGCCATGGAAGCCGCCCTTCCCATCACTGCCGTGTTAAAGCCCCAGATCCAGGCTCGTCCCAGCACCGCTCCCAGGCAGGCGGGAGGACGGGGCAGGCGGCCCCAGCCCTGCATTTCGGCCCCCCGCGCTGTTTTGGGGCCGTTTCCGCCCTTTCCAGGCACTCCGGGCCCAGTGTGGGGGACTTGTCTCGCCGCGCGTGGGTCCTTGAACGCTCCGGGCACCTCCCTGGCGCCCTCCCTTTTTCTTCCCTATCCCTCCCGAAGGGAAGTGCCCGTTTGCAGCCTGCGCCGGGGCGAGGAGGAGGAGGAGGGAGGAAGGAGGGGGGGGCGTCCAGCGCCTCGTCCGTGCCGTGTTTGTTTTCCTTTCCCCCCGGAATGCTAGATTAAGACGTGAAGATTACACTTTTATTGTGGCGGCCGAATAATACCCCGAGTCAACACACCCGGCAAACAAAAGTGCTTGTAGTACATGGCCAACCCCGCTGGGAACGGGGCTGCAGCAAAAAAAAAAAAAAAAAAGGAAAAAAGAAAAAAAAAAGAAAGAAAAAAAATCAAGCCCTTCAGTGCTAATTACAAATAAATGATGATGTGCTCACTAAGTAATTGATTTAATGAAGTTCCTATGAAACTATTAAAACCGGGTAGAGGTCAGGCTCGAGGCGCCCCAGAGCGCCCATTGTGGGATGTTTAACTCCGTCAAGCTCCTCGGAAAGACATCGGGGCTAATAGGTGAAGTCACAGCTGTGACTTTTGCAGCGCGGCGGGGGGATTCGCCTCCCCAAACTTGCCCAGTGGCCCCGGAGGGGCCACTGGGCAAG
>VZSV01000013.1:6559918-6576152 GCA_013398735.1 Nothocercus julius
ACTGTGTGTAAGGGTAGAGAAAGAGGCATTTGCCTTTTCCTCTGCCCTGTTTACATCTGAATGAGATTAAGGTTCCTATTTGTCTGTATGCTTTACTTTTTAATTGCTTTCTTTCTCTCTTCATCAGACATTAAAAAGGATAAAGGAAAAGATGAAAATAACTCAGTGAGGCAAAAGCAGTGTATCCTATATGGGAACAAAGGCAACAACCATCTCTGTATATGCAGGATGGCACCTGGTTGCTTCCCGCGTAGATTTTGCATCTGGTGACATTAGCTGCCTGTCCACGGAGGGCCGTTCCAGAAAAAAATGGAGCAAAACTTTTATGAGAAGATGTCTACCTCTCTTCTTGCTCTCCCAGGATGCATCCTAACCACCTGATGGGAACTACTCCCATAGGGAAAGGACTACAGCCAAGCTGTTCGCTAAAGTCTTTGCCACTCATGCTCTGTCCACCTTCTACAGAGGACTTCTCCAGCCGTCCTGGCAGTGCCTTGCCACTGGGGCCATCTGAAGCCCAATTTTCTTAAAAATCACATGCTAATATTATTTTTTACCCTCAGTAACATGGCACATTAGGAAGTTCTAGTTTGGCCTGATTACGCAGCATATCTAACAAGCTCGCCCCAAAATGTACCTAAGGAAACAGAGCTGAGAGAGTGTATTTAGCCTTTATTCTAGTGTTTCTCAGATTCAACAGGTTGCTTTTCTTTAACACGGAGGTAAATAATGAACCTGTTTCTATAACAGTTTGATATGTAGGGTGAGCAGTACACTATAGGTACTCAAAAAGGCATATCACAGACACACTATGCTTTTTAATGGAAAGTAATCTAGATGTATGAGACGAAAACATAAATGTAACACACATGAATAAATATTTATTTGGAAATGAGAGATGGAGAATTTTTATTCTCTCTTTCTCTCTCTTTTTTTTTTTTTTCCAAGTAGCATGGAAAAATACCAAAATTTCATATCTACACCCTACAGATGGGTGAACCTAAAAAAAAAAAAAACAGTTTCCATTAAAGTGGAAGAAAACACCACTTTTGGTATTGGGGAGAACTGCTAGGAGTCATGCCTGTTGTCTGCAGATCTTAGTGGCCTCCTGAAAGGCAACCAAATGCTTACTTTGAGGATATATTTCCAAAGTTAATGTCTCTTCCTGTAACAACATTGTGTACCAAAGGCAAAGAATATCCACCTGGTGGGGGGAAGGAATGGGGGAAAAGACTGAAACTGAAATGAATAGTTTATCTGATTGTGAGAGAATGATAAATCTCAGAATATCCAGATCAGAAAAGATGAAAAGGCAGAAACAGAAAAAAAAGGGCAATATGATACTTTGTCACAAGCAGCACTCTATCATTAATCATGAGAAAGAAATGTTACTGAAACTATGGAGAGAGGAAATGTGGAAAATATTAAGAAAAAACACAACTCAGGCCCCTTTCATGGAATAAAGTCTTATCGGCATTATCCCTTAAAATTAGCAACACAGGAATGCCATAGATGTTAACTACCTTGTTTGTGTAACAAAGTTTTAAATAAATTCAGAGTCTTATGAGAAGAACAAAAAGGCAGTAAAACAACAGTACTAAGCATGTTGGAAAAACAGGTAACATCCCTTTATTAAATATTGGCCTATGCCCTGTCCTGACATTGCTTCATGTGTGATACAGCAGCTGAAGAAAAGGGGAATAACGAGGCCTTAATGGAATGATGTGGCTTAAATCAGCCCTATATAAGGGGAGGATATCATTTGTAAAGGAATTAGAATTGAATCACATATAATTCTCTGGGTAAACAACATGAAGCTGTTGTTCCTTGTGTGACAGCATTCAGGTACCGGGGGAGCCAAAATAGCCAGCAAGTTATTCTGTAGCAGATGTGGCTGTGCCCCCTGCTCTGCCAGGATGTGGGCAAGGGGTAGCAGTTCATTCTTCTACCTAAAGTAGTTTTCAAGATTTTGCAAGGCAGCCAAATCTCAACCTGCTTCCCCTGCATTATTCAGAGATGCTTTTCAATAATAATAAAAATATATTATTGTCAAACTTTACTTTCTCAACTCTCGGGCCTTTTGCCCACAGGAAAGGAGGAAAACAGCTTGCATTTTTCTTTTTCAAAGTTAAAAAAAAAAAAAGCCTACTTTTCACATCCTGAGGCTCAAAGACTGTGGATTTGCCTTGATCAAACAGCCAAATAAAAGTTGGCTTTGAGCAGCCCGTGAGGGAACTTGCAGGCTTTGGAGTCGAATAGACCAGAAGTTCTTTAGGTAGTGATAACATAAACTACAGTTCTGCTACATCAGCTGCAATAACTTACCAGTGAAGTTCGTTCTTTGAAAACACATTTTATTGTTCATGCCACAGAGGTGTCTGACTAGAAGCCATGATCAATGAAGATGAGGACACGCAATTCTGTTCCATGAGTCATTAAATAATATGAGTAAAAACAACTGCAAATCTGTCAAGCATTCAGGTTTAGAGGAGAGCACAGTGAAATTAATATTCTTACATAAGAGGCTGAATTGATTTCAGCCAGCTTCTCATACAGATATCCTCAAGCCATCAGTAGCAGGGTAAGATTTAGGATACAGAAACAGAAACTCTTACAGATGTGATCTTCAGCCCTTTTGGGGATTTAGTCCTTATGTTACGAGCACAATTAATTTGGAGATAATAAAACGCTTACGTCACTCCAATAGATCACATTATGAGCAAAAGGTGAAAAACAGTGCAAAGGAAAATGAGGATTAAAAGAAATGATATTTCCGTATGGCAGAAATCTACTTGGACATGTCAAAACCACCTGTGCAGTCACATCTGTGAATATAATCATGAGAGTAAAAATGATGAATTTAACTTTTATTTTAATTTTTTACACCTAACTTCCCAGGCAGAAGATACAACGTCTAACACATACATGAAGCCACAATTCCGTGGGGCTGGTTACCAGGAGCAAGAGGAAGAACTGGGCTTGGCTTCCTGCTTTTTGTGCTGTGGGAGGGCTGTGCGGGGCAGGGGGACACTGCTGGGGACATCGAGCTGAGCTGGGGCTGCCCTGCTCCTGTCACCTGCATCCGTGGTGGCAGCAGCTGGGGCCGCAGCAGGTGTCCTGGATGGCACTCCCAAGTGCTGTGGCAGATTATTTATTTTATTTTATTTTATTTTATTTTATTTTATTTTATTTTATTTTATTTTATTTTATTTTATTTTATTTTATTTTATTTTATTTTATCATTTCATTTCATTTCATTTCATTTCATTTCATTTCATTTCATTTCATTTCATGTGTGGCCACCGTTTTATCAAATATCAAATGCACTAACTGAATTTTGTAGAGGTCGCCATGTGAACACTCAAAGGATTTTTCTTATGAACCTCACTATTATGAAATTACAAATGAATGATGTAAAAGAGGTCAAAAGCCATTGCAAACATGCATTTTTTGTTAAGAATCCATTTCTCATCTTATGGACTCATTTTTTGGGGGGGAAATAAGCCAAAGCATTTTTTCCAGTTTACATCTGCCCCTATCAATGTGGGATTACAAAAGTGGAAAAGATGCTGGAGTTTATATGAAGGCAGAAAAATATGGAAATAAGCATAATTTTTTGCTTGAACTCTTACACTTTATGTTAGTGGTTGTAGGGGATACTCTAGCTGTTTTTACTTAAAATGTTTACAGGGATGTGATAAAACAGCTTGTAGTAAAAACCCCAACAACTGAAGTTAGGCATGCTTAGCAAGTAACAGAGATGGTCAGTGCTACAGCCATTAGCAAGGCTGATGGGGCAGCTTCCTCATCTGGTGTAGCATTGCACCGTACGAATGTGAGGACGATGATCAAATTGCTTCACTTTCTTTCTTTGATTAATTCCTGTTAAAATACCTGAATGAGCCACTCGTTTTTTTTCTAATAAAGCAAAAGTCCTTCAAAGGTTTTTGATAAGATTACATATTAATTTATTGCTCAACCTGTGGCTGCTTTGGTGTAGGTAGCTTTGAATCTTCTAGAAGTCTCTTTATTTTTATATGGGCACCCATGTATTTGTATATGTCCCATATACATATATCTCATATTTATATATGTTACCCATGTATTTTGCTGAAAAATTTGATTTTCCTCCCTTCTTGGTGCATACCCATACTCATTTATTCTATAGTGCTCCTAATCCCTATAGAGTATTATATCTAAATATTATTATATGTTGCTAAGTAAAAAAGGTCAGCACACTAAAATGTCTTAGTTTTCAGAAAAATACAAAAGCACTTGCTGATATTCCCTTGATGAGCATGTTTTAGGGAACTTGAGAGCAAATTCAGGGAGGCTTTTGCAAACTGGAATAATACAGTTGCATTTTTCTGTCCCTGTACCTGGTAGAAGAATTTTTTGCTCACTTTGGAATAATTTTCTAGAAGTCTTTTCCCTTGCCAGACTTTTGTGACCAAATGAGAAATTCCAAGGCTGGAATTACAGCCATGACCACTAATATTAGTACCATAGCAGCAGCAGCTACTAGTGATAGAAGAGGAGGAGGCTGTTGTGGCCGGGCCGCCACGATGTTCCTGGAGGCACTCCAAGGAGCTGGCTGCTGGCTCGTTCGAGAGCTTCCCTTGGAAGTCCTCTTCACCTGGGTGTCCGAGATGTGCAGGGTCCGTCCCGTGGCCTTCAGCCCCATGGAAATGCGGGTGCGCAGCTCATAGGATCAAGGCAGTTGGCTGACCCTGAAATGGGCCATTTTAAGGAACAAGAAGTTGTTTGGTGCTTATCAACATGTTAGTCTACAGCACTGAATGCACAACTACGTGGCTTATATGGAGCACAATAAAATAACAATGACTATTTTTTTTAATACACCTTAAACAGTAATTTGGCATTTGCTACAGGTTTTCTTGTCAGATTCTTTAGCGGATTTTGATCTTATTTTCTCCATCTACAGAGGAAAACTATTGGCATTGGCCTAAGTGAGTATTTGGGAGGATTAAACAGTTAGCATTTACATAACATTTTAAAATGTCAAGTGCTTGGTTGGCTTAATAAGTCATGGTCTCTATTAGCATAAAGAGAGCCAAGCTTCTATCGTACTTTGATACACACCTATGCAGAGCAAGCACTGAACATGTTCTAGGCACTGCACAGGATGGTACTACTTAGCTCTTGCAAGCTGCATTTGCTGCAGCCACAGTAGTTGTACTTTATAATCCTGCTGCTATTTTACAATTCATAAACAAGTCTCAAAACAGGTTTAAAACCTGCTGTAAAGGAGCAGTTGAGAAGCGGCAAACAATAGAGCCTCTGTTTCCGTCTATCTTGTGCAGCATTCAGCCTCTTCCCCGAGGTGTTGGACTTCAGACACGTTTTATTAACATTCAGCAGTTGTCCCCTCCTGACTAACCAGCCATTAGCTGGCTCACTGATCCTTAACTGCAGATCACTCACTCACATACAGAGACTGCATTTCCCTCAGGTTCCCAAATAATTAGTCTCACAGCTACGGATGCGATTCCCGCTTAAAGGAGCGCAGGGAAGGCACCTTCGCCGCTGCTCGCTGGTGAGCATCCTTACTCACGGAGCGACGCTGATATTCGGCACGTGCTGTGGTCTAATCCTGATGAGCGATTAGGCTCAGGGCAGCCGTGCCCACGCTCACCTCGCAGCGCAACAAGCAAGGAGATACCCAAGTGCACCAAGCTCCCACTGCAACATGTTGTTGTTAAGCGAAATTGTGCTAAAAATCCACCCAGGACCAATTCATCTCTCGGATCCGCAGGGGCAGCTGCCACGGGATGGTAGGGGAAGGTTCAGAGGGAGGAACAAGCTTCCGAATTCCAGGATATTTGACTGTTATTTCTTTGTGCTCTGCTGAAAGGTGTGATACCTGCCTGTAGATTAGGGAAGGGATGGTGCTTTTTGAAAAGTGACAGCAGTCACCCTGGAGAACTGTAATGGGGAAAACCTGTTCTTTATTTCAGAATACAGGAAAAAAGAACACTCCCTTTAGATACCACAGAGTCCTGAGGTCAAGGTCTAGACTTTTGCTCCTTTTATATCCTAGTATCAGTGGGAAGCAAGGGAAGCTTCATGCAAGCACTGATCAAGTAATACAATGAAAATATTTTATTTCCAACCAAATATTGCCAACCTCTCCATTCAGGGCAGAATGAATGAATGAATGAATGAATGAATGAATAAATAAATAAATAAATAAGAATATGGTGCCCTGAAAGTTGAGTACTGAGTCAACCTAACAAAGGCCCAGTGGACTTTATCTGACCACATAAGAGCCTAAAACTTCAGTAAGTGTTTCCTTTTAATTCATTTGCTCCTTTTAAGTCATTTTGTACCTTTTGTCCAGTGGCTTTCTGTTTATGGGATGGATCAAAAGCAATCACAGTAACGATAGAGAGGTCTTTAGAAATTGCCTTATAAAATGGATAGAAGCCTACTAAGTGACTTTTGTTTCTCACATTTACTGTACTGTGTAATTTTAAAGACATTAAAGATGTTTTATAAGTCATACTTTAACTAATATCTGGTAACTCAGGTTACCAGATAACGTGAATAAATGAAAATGACACACAAATAAGGAAACAGGGATAAGTCCTCCTGGGTATTTATCTTACTTTAGGAGCTAGAAGGTGTCATTTTCTTTTGGAGGTGGAAGCAGCAGTCCTCTTTCTCTGCACATGTGAGGTCTAATGTTTCTTACAGATATGACTGTTTTCCCTTTCCTGAGAGTGGTTCAGACACACAAAGCCAGGGAGTGTTTTTATCTCCTTGGGAGGGAAGTACGTGGACTATCTGTGTATTTCCTCTCCTTTCCCCAGCCCCCTTTTTATTAAACTGCATCTTCCTTGATAAGTCATTTAAAAATGTCCATTATATCCATTTCAAGCATTTGCTTTGATCTGTTTTTCAGATAATTAAATTGGCCTCCTTCAAATTGCCTTCATTTAAATAATCCCAATGAAGACAATTCCCCCAAACTTCAAATACGGTTTTGAAATCCGTTGTGAAGGGAATGAGTAATGATTCTGTACGTATTCACTCAAAAACCATCTACTTTTCCCATATAGGGAAACTGGTTTTCTCACCTGTCATGTTAACTGAAGGCACAGCCCAGGAAATCCTTGCCTCCATAAGTTGGTCTTAGCCACGCAGCACATCACCAGAGGTAGCTGCGAGCATAAGATTTGCTCGTGTGAATGAGGATGTCCCAGATGAGATGATCTGGTTGAGCACGCAAGTGTGCACTGAGCAAGCCTAAGTCCCTGCAAGGAGCGTTTCCAAACTGGTGCTTTTGGAGAGGTCCCGTGTGAAACAGCAACTGTAGTTCACATAGGAAGTGGGAATGAAAATAGGTTAAAATATAAATAATCACAAGCGTGCGTAAGTCAATACACTGTGTAACAGATTTTGATCTGAATTTAAGGAATTTATGATGGGATGATCTGCTTGTGCTTATTTCAGCCCTTGAGGGAACCTAGCAGTGCTAGTAAATACAAAGGGGGCAGATGATACTTGCTTCTCATAACAAAGACAAAAGTCTGCACTTTATTTTAGCCTACTACTGACATAACTACACATTGCATGATGGTGACGTAGAGAGAGTATTAAGACAGCTGAAAACTTACGAGCAACTGTGGAATTCGTGAGGGAGTGAAAAATACAGAATCTGAAAGTCCAGCTAGTAGCAGTCTGCCAAGGCTCTGTAACACTGGTATATTACTGTTTACCTCGGCCTTTTATATTTACATATTGAAATGTGCTGGAGGGTTTAATTGTGAGGTTGTCAAAAGTAAAAGTACTTTCAGAAAACCAAGCCATGCAATATTACAGGGGAAATTGTTCCCATGGAAAAAACAGAAAACAACACTTTGTTTAAGCAGGATTTTATTTTCTCCTACTCAAGTGATGAAGAGGCTTTTGTAAAGAAAGGCTTTCATCTTAAACATGCAGTACTCCATCACAACATAATTACCCTAATTTGTATTCTGCTGTAGAAATAGGCTTTTTCAGCTTAAACAAATTAAGCAACAATCACTAAGCGTACATGACCAGCATTCTTTTTTTTTCAAGTAACCTGCTATCAGCTCTGGCTACAGCTTCATCTTGATAAAATGGAAATCCTGTTTTATTTTGCTGCTTTTCCCCTAAGGATTATGTCAGTCAGATTGCCTAAAGAGGCACGATGATTCACTGGCTGGAGCAAAGGACAGAGAATCCAGGGATTATTTCCTAGTGTCTTACTAAGTCATGATGTGATCTGGGTCAAATCCTCACTGCCTTTGGGCCTCTACTTAGGAGAGGGCATAAATGCCTGCTTAACTTTGAGCATACAAATAACCCTGCCATGCTCTGAAGGTTGTTTAAACAGATGCATGTGGTCCCTGATGAATAGAGACTGGTCTGATGCTCTTCTCCTCTGGCTTCAATCAGTGATATGTGTCTGAAAGTGTGACAGGATATGCTCTGTCCCTATCTGTATTTGTATCATTTGTCCCTGGGCCATGTAACTGTGCATATCCTTGCTGTTCATCCATTCTTACAATTATTGTTGTCATTATTATTATATCATTATTAATATTATTATTACCATTATTAATCGCACTCTGACTCAGTGGACTGTCAGTGAAACTTTGCTGTCATCTTATCCTCTGCAGTCCTTCCTACATGGGATATAATGGACACTCCTAAATGCTGGGCAGGAGCTAGGGCCAGGACAAAATCTTTTCTTGTCCAAGCAGTGAAGGGATGACTTGTGACCGCACTGAGCATCAGTGTTGTCTGAAGAACGGACAGAAGTGATACAAGCTCTGCTCTGGAAAGAATTTGAGAAACCAGCAAAGTCAGGGAGTCTTTTCTTCCAGCACTGTCCTGGATGGGGGCCTCACTGTCGCCTGCTTTCCAAGGTGGAGCTGCAGGAGCAGAGTCTGATTCCACACAGGCATACCAAAATCCCCACAGAAAAATGAAGACAAGGATGCCATCCCAGAGCTGTGGTAGGAGGAGGAAAGGAGGTAGCACATGGAGTGCTGCAGTGAGGGCATTGCCAAGAAGACCACAGGGTCAGCTCTTGCCCTCAAACTCCAGGTAAATCCATCTTATAAGGAAGTGTGAGGATTCCAATTGTCAGTAAGTGATAAGACATTGTTGTTTTAACCAGGACAGCCCAAGGACGACTGGAAAGAGAGGGAACTACAGAGTGGGAAAGGACAAAATAGGACAAGAGGAAATGGCCTCAAGCTGTGCCAGGGGAAGTCAAAGTTAGATATTAGGAAAAATTTCTATACCAAAGAATAGTCAAGCATTGGAACAGGCTGCCCAGGGAATCGACGGAGTCACCATCCGTAGGAGTCTTCAAGAGATGTGTAGATGAGGCACTTAGGGACATGTTTTAACAGGCGTGGTGTTGAAGGCTTTACGGTCGGACTCGATAATCTTGAAGGTCTTTTCCAACCATAATGATTCTGTGATTCTATGAAAATCTCGGAGTGTCCAGGTGCCGTGGTTACCACAGAGGGAAAGTTTTGTGGGTTATGGACTTTGCTAAGGTGCTTCTCCCATCTACAGCAATGACTACATTTGAGGTGCGCTGGGTAAGGGTCCTGACACTTTGGACAAACTCAAAAGTCACAAAGTTATGGAAGTTCCTGAGCTCACCACAGCTGTGGTTTGGATGGCATGTCCATCCAGGAGAGTGATGGAAAGGGCATTGTGAGAGGGCTGGGCTCTAGTGCATCTGCTTCTGACCATGGTCCTTTTGCAGCAGTGGGGGCAGAGGTTGTTGGGACAAGTGACAACGCTGTGGCCTTTCCGAGCAAAGCAAAAGTGTGCTCCTTGCCTCCATGGGTGTTCTTGCTGTTGTGATGAGGAGGGAGGCTGTGAGACACCTATCTCTATGGGCTCCTCCCCTGGAGGAGTAAAGTGGATGAAAACCTGGCAGGGCTTGTGTAGAAGTCCAGGCATGCACTCTTCAGTGCACCTCGCTAGAGCAATAGCCGGATCTGGCAGCTGCACTGGGTTAGGTCAGCCCGGGCCATCTCATCTTTGAGGGCCTCTGTCAGCGCTAATTTACAGCAGGCCATAAAGGCTCATTCTTCCCACCCCATTTCCATAGCCAGCTTCCTGAGCCCAGCTGCTGAATCAGCAGCTGACTGCTGCCTCTGCCAGAGCTCTAACAAGGCAGCCTTAGTCACAGCAACACAACTGTGGCTGGAGTTTGGGACCATAGGGTCATAGGGTGCTTCCTACAGGGAGTGACCCAGTCTTGGGCCATTCCTGAGAGTCTGGAGATTGTTACTGTTGCATAGCTGATACCTGTTGGGTAAGGTAAGTAGTATTAGTTGCTTCTGGCTGATGATTCCGCCTTATCCTTGCTTGATTCACATGGAAGGGCAGGAGGGTTTTTGGTGGAGGAGGGGTAGCTCTGGGTGCAGGGGATGCTACAGCAGCCTGCTGGGCCGTGATGGATCTCTGCATGCTGACCACAGCTAAGTGCAGGTTTTGGAGGTCGAGTAGGAACATAAAAGGGGCTGCTGTCTTGTCCCTGGTCAGCTCTCCAGGTCATGGATTGGGTGGATGACAAGTCTTTGTTCCCCTTAGAGACAGCAGAGGGAGAATGTGGAGGGGAGAGTGGGCAGTGCTGGTGGTGCTCTTCGCCCAGGGCTTAATGTCTTATTTGAGCTCCGGGGCTCCTGAAATCAACACCATAACAGCCTGTTTTTGTTAACTCCTTTGAACCTTTTGAACTGCCAAAGTCCAGCCTTTTCTAGCACCATATGGTGGATCCATAGTCCTCCCTTGTCATCACTGGTTGCAAGGAGGAATGCGAAACCATGGGCATCAAGGAATTGGCACCAGAGCAGGACTTAAAAGGCTTTTAAAGGCCTTTACAAGCAAGTGAGGACCTGTCAGGAATATCCTCGTGGTTGATAAAAGGATATCAGTCACGTGTCATGCCAGATACAAGGAGATACTGATGATTCTGAGGAAAATGGGATGGAACAATCCACACGAGAGGGACCCGCTTGTGTGACAGACATGTGGCTGGACGAATGGCTGCTTGACCTCAAGATTCAGCCTGCTTGAGCTCCTTCTCCCTAGTTCGACATTCTTGGTGCTTCTACCAGAAACAAGACAAGAATACATGCCTTTGCTATCACTGAAGGACAGGATGTGGCCCACCAGTGTTCCTCCTGCCAGTTTGGGTGCCATCATCAGGGATACATATGAGCAAACTTTCTCTCGGGCCTGTTCCATTTTCCTCCCTTTGAGTTTTGAAGGCCTTTTTTCCCCCCCCATCAATCAAATCAATTTGCCTCTCTCTAGCCAAAGCTTTCATACCACGGCTGTAATCCAAACAAATGATTTAGCCCTGCTGAGCTTATTGCCTCTTTTAAGGAGCTCCATCTCCTCCTTTAGCTTGTCCACAATCAGAGAGAGTAAATTCTAAAAGTGATCTTAAATTTAAATGTACCATTCTGTTTACTGAGTAACGAACCTTCAGGGAATACTATGGCACCAATTCACTAAGACTCTCTTAGGGCTTGACAGCCCAGACAGCCATTGCACAAATCTTTGTTAGTCCTGCCAAGAGTTTGTTTTAATCAAAGGAATTACAAATTTGTGGTTAATCTTTGTGGGTACTCTTAATGACTTAAAAAGGATCCAGAGCTATTTAAAACTGAATTCACATCACAAGCAGTAAATTTTAAACTACAAGTCGAGCACATTGTCACTCCATGTGAATGACATTGCAGGGAAGAGGTTCAGCAAAATGTTGGCCAATGTACCAGAGCTGCACAACAAATTTCAGTACCAGAAAATCCTTTGGACCTCCTTGATGTTAGAGTTCACTTCCCCAGTTCCTGGATAGATGACTCTGCACTCATGCAGAACCTCTGGAGGCAGCACACAGGTGTTGAGCAGCAATCCTAGCTAGCAGGAATCCTTTACCTTTAGCTGTCCAAACTGGTATTTTCTGTTGTTTTCTTCAGCACACAGAGCAGAAATTCACTCCCCAAGGTTAGGACTGCCTCTGAAAAGGCTACCAGAGTAATTAACAAAGCTCAAATTTCACCCTTCCCTGATTTCTCTTCCCAGCTCTAGGGTGTCATCCCAATTACTGCTAAGCATAGGCTGTGCAAAACTACTAGACCACTACCAACTGCCAACGGACTATAAAAGACTGAAAACATTGCTTCATTAAAAACCTTCTTTCTGACTCTATAGCATAAAATAGACATGTCAAAAATGCTGGTAACTCCAAACAAATGAAGAGCATGGGAACAAAATTCTATATGGCTTGGCATAATTAGTGTGTGATAAAGAACCTCACCAATTTGCATCACCTGGGACTTTCACTCACTCCTCACTCTCTTATCCTGGCCCAGGAGGTCCATTTAAGCTCAGACCTGAGCACCCAGAGCTGACCTGAGCTGTGTTGTTATAGGTGGGCTGGCCAGGTGCCCTTAAGCAGCCCAGAGCCTTGGTTTTGGGTCAGGCTGTCCATGAAGAGCCTCAGTGCTTGGGTCATTCAGGCCCTTTCCAAGGAGATTTGGCTGCTGAGAAGACTTCAGGCCACCCTGAGAAAGTCAGGAGCCACAGGCTGCCCTGAAGATCCTCAGAGGGAGCACCAAGCTTGCTTTTGGGAGCTGGGAAGCCTGGGCAGAGAGGGTAGAAGGGAATAGCCCTCTCCATGATCAGCTGAGGCCAGGTGGACTTCAAATCAGCCCGAAGGTCAGGAGGTCATGATGGCATCAGCCCACCTTAACCTGTGTGTGTAGAAGTAGGGCCCTCGCCAGAAGTCCAGACAGTGCAGTGTTTCTACTGCCCCAGGGAGTCCCAGTATCTGGGCAGCAGTGGGGGTGGTGGAAATCAAACTACCACCGAGGAGCTGGAGGGTGATAGCTTGACTCTATCCTTGCTCCCGGATGTCTAGGCCTCCTCTGGCTTTGGGGCTCTTCCGCTGGGGCTTGATGCTGCCATCCTCTTCTTCTTGATCCTCTGCGACGAATCTCGCATGAAGCGCCTCTCTTCCCAGGCTGGATTTCCTGCAGATACCTAGTGCGGAGATGCACAGAGGTATCGACTTGGCTGACTCTGAGGCTGAACTGCTGCCTCTCGCAGTGTGCCGAGCTGAATGCTGATGGCAGCAAGGACTGTTGACAGAATATATAACAGATACTTCAAAGAGTTTCTCCTAGCTTTGAGTTCTTCAGTCACAGGCTTTTATGCATAATGCATTTTATGTTCTATAAACCTCATACAATATATTCCTTATTAGATGAAGGCAGAGGGATTACAATTACTCCACTTTTCTCTTTGGGTTCTTGCTTAGGAGTCAAATGATGATAAAACTCACATTTTCTGCCTAAAGTCGGAATTAAATTAGAAGATGGAGGTCTTCTGTGTAAAAGAAGCGACTGAGGAAACTCTTAGCTTCAGAAACTACCAGTTCTCTGGCATCTGTCCACACCGAGAGAATAAAATGCCTACTATTCCTGGCCCTTAAACCTGCTTAACTTTGTGCATATTAATAACTTCAGTCACTGAGGGAGGACTTTGTTTTGAAAAGTATGATATTATACATGTTATTATGGACTTGCAGAACTATGATCTTTTTATCCAAACTTCACTTTTGTAGATACTTTATTTTTGTATATATTTTTTGATAAATCTACAGTTTCTTTAACAATGGTGGTGTTAATCCATCATTGCTTTTGAAAAGCTCAGCAGTAGCTGGGTATAAGCAGCACCCATTCAGACTTAGACTACGCAAAGCAGTCGTGAAATCTGTCAGTTGAAATCACAATCGTGCTAAAAGCAGAACATTTCTTGCACAAACGGCAGGCGATTGGCATTCCTGAGTTTCTTTCCCGGTCCTTTCCACACGCAAGGGGTTTCACCTCAGCTTCGCTTGGAAACTGGCTTGCATTAGAGCGTTTCGCGCCGTGCCGAGCTCTTTATATACCCAGCTGCCTGCAAAGTTTCCCTTTGCTGCGGTGCCTTTGTGCAGCCGCAGCCGGTTTCCCTTTGCAGCTGCGGGGGGCCGCCTTTGATGTGCTACCATAGGTGGCTGCCTGCTCCTCTACACGGGACTGCAAATGCAGTCCCGTCTGTGGAGCAAGGGCAAACACTCGGGCGATGCCACGTCACTGTTTGCTCTGCAAACTCAGGAGGAACTGACGTTGGGTGCCTCAGGATATGGTTAGAAAGTAAAAACACCAGGTCGTGGGGTGCATCTCTGGACACCGCATCTATCTCATGTAGCCCAGGCAGAAGGACAAGGCAATGCCTCCTGCTTCTGTGCTGACGTTCATGACTTTGCATGTGCGCTGATGGATCTGTGGTGCCTGCTTGTGGATTGGAATTGCGGATAATACAACCCATCTTTAGATATATTCATTTTCTTGCATTATTTCCACCTGTACAGTTGCATGAACAAATGCATGCAAACACATGTTGCAGAAACTATACAATGTGAATTTTATTTCTGTTACTCACTTGGGAGGGAAGAGAGAAAAATCATTTCATGTTCCTTCATTGTACAGGAAAGATAAAAACTAGCATTGCACTTCCCTGACATAAAAGTTTAAAGGTAATGTCAAAGATAATACATCTAGGCCAAATATTTCGATGTCCCACATAAATGAAGGTAGGAACTTGTGTGAGGATCATGCAGCTGGACTCCTATGAAAATACCCGAAGTTCACATGTGGGAGAAGCTGAGCTGCTCGGCACTTTGCATCTCCCCTCCATGAGGCACTTTGCCACGGGAAGTTAGTCAAGGCTGGGCTCTTTACCCTGGCTTTCACTGCAGGCTATGAGTGTCCTCAGAGCTGTGGCATAAAAACGCAAGGATCAACACAACGTGTGAGCTCAGGGAGTGATGTGCTCTCATAAAACCTCGCTAATGAGAGTCAGTGCAAGATGCATTGAAGGTTAGGGTGGAAGAAGCTCCCAAATAGGCAGTTACACAATTGTTAACAGAGAAAACATCTTCTTACTGTACCTGCGGATGTACCTTTTGTCTAAAAGCCTGGAGGGCTTATTCTTAACATAAGTATTCTGCCTATGTACAAGTTATTCAAGTTATTTCCCTATAAACGTCACTTTTTGTTCTCTTCTAGTCCTGGTGGGATCTTCTGACAAAGTATTTCCATGGGCAAACTGCAAACTGCCAGTGTCATATGCCTTTTTTTTTTTTTTTTGGCCAAGAATAACTCTTTCCATTACAGAAAAAAAGAAGTCCTGCTCTGCTCCTTCAGTGAATATAAAGTAACCACTGTTTTAAAGAAGAAGCCATTCTTTTGCCTGGTGAACAATAATTTGAACCTTTGGGACCACACCTATATGTCAGTGCTGTGGGCAGTTGTGTCTCTGCTGTATTTTGGCAAAACTCTGGGTATATAACACTGATGATCCCTTTTGCACTCTCCTCATGGTAAACGCACACTGCTTTTTCTGGCGCCGACAATTTACTTGGCACCAGGGCGTCACCTCTATAGCCTGGGACCCAGGACACCCGCTGCCAGGAAAGCAGAGCCCCAGGGCCTTGGTCACACTGGTTGAGGGTGGCTTTGGCTATAATTTGCCAGAGAGCTGAGCCATGAAGAGACCCTGGAGAAAGCAGGAAATGGCGTGCACCAACTCAATCCCAGACGCAGGCACAAATGCAAACACTGGCGCATGCCCCCAGGTGCTCTGGGGGCATGCAAACTCCGAGGCATGCAACCAGAGGCATGCATACCTGCAAGCACCCAGGCATACACCAGGAGCATGCACAAATGCAAACATCCCGGCATGTGCCAGAGCACCTGGGAGCGTGCAATCTCCAAGGCGTGCACCAGAGGCATGCATACCTGCATGCACTCAGGCATGCACAAATGCGGACACCCAGGTATGTACGCCCATGCATACACCCAGCAGCGTGCACAAATGCAAACACCCAGGCACACGCTGAGGAGCACCCACAAATGCAACCCCCCAGCCACGCAGCCAGGAGCATGCGCACATGCAGAGACCCAGGAACACACCCTGGTGCATGCACACATGTGAACACCCTGGTGCAGGCACAGGTTGTAAATTCACACCCTCATCCCCAGTGCAGGCACCCTGGTGCATGTACAGCCCCCCCGGCCCGGTGCAGACACCCCGGTGCAGACACCCCGCTGCATGCACATGCACATGCACATGCACACACACACACACACACACACACACA